>CANXYC010973978.1:0-15246 GCA_948193065.1 Aleurites moluccanus
ATACATTAGGCTTATGATAGAAATGGTGAAACCTATTTATCCAACCATCCATTTCTTCATCATTTCATCCAATGGTTAGATTTAATCAAGCCTAAAATAATACCATAAGGTTGCATACATCATATAAGTCCATATCTCAAAGGAAAAGACCAAATTGCCCTTAGTTCAAATGAAGCACCTCAATCGAGCAGCTTGCCGGGAATTATTTTCTACCGGGTTTAATTCTCCAATAAAATTTCAAATAAATAAAATATCATCATTTTCATGTCCTAATATTCTTTTTCTACCTTCAAATATCATGTTAATTTTCATAAAACTCGAAGGGGTGTGAAATGACTATTTTACCCCCAGTTCACAAAAAACTCAATTTTTTCCCGATTTCTTCCTAATAGCCTTTAAACCACTTTTATGTGTATAATACTTCCTAAAACATACATATACACTCAATTCAGACATAAACATGCATTAATACATATCATTTAAACAAAGAAAGAACCCTTTAGGTTTGCCCTTTAGAGTTCTAGTTCTAAGCCTTAACTGAGGTGTTACAGCTAGATCAAACTTGGCTTATTTGGCTGATGCTATCAGTCGAAACTCCAGTAAAGCCTATGTTAGAGCCTACTGGTTTTGTATCTTTTCTGAGGGTCAAAATAAATCCTGAGAGCAATGTAGCCTTGATCAAGGCTTTGGCTGAGCGGTGGTGGGATACTACCAACACTTTTCATTTTCCATATGGGGAGCTAAAAGTTACCCCATTTGATATGTCTATGCTGACTGGCTTGCGCTTTGGGACTCGTCATATGGATCTCTGCTCTAACTGGAGGGTCACTTTCACTTCTGAAGATATGACTCGACTTATAGGTTAGGACCTACCCCGGGATCATATATCAATACCTCGCACTTGGCTTTAGGCTCGACTGAGGGACTTGGAGCCATTCATTGATATATTATTTGATACCGCTACTATAGCTAAAATGATGATGCTAATTTTGGCGGGATGCACATTTGGGCACACCCGTCATGATACTGTTAACCTGAACATTTTGCCGTGTTTGATAGACATGACTCAACTGGGTTGGCGCTATCCTAACCACCATATACCGAGAGAAGTGCGACTTGTCTCAGGGAGATTTCAACTCCTATGGCGGGACTCATTTCATTTGGGAGGTATGCTCTCTGCACCCTTTGTTAAACTGGAAAGCACCCTCTGCACCTTTTGTGAATTTTGAACTGGGAGGTACTTTTTGCGCTTCTTCTGAACTTCTGCCTAGTCTTTCTAACTTTCTGTCTTCAATGCTTGAAATAGGTATGGGCTTATGAGTATTTTCTGACGCTGGCTCCCACTCTTAGCAACCCTAGGCTAGATGTCTTCTCGGCCGGTATCCAGTGGAATAGGGAATATTGGACCAGCTCTGGTATGCGTGAGTTCAAGACTATTCGAGCATTTTTTAGCAGCCTCGACACTTTTTAGGTATCTTCTGACTTTATCTTATTCACATTTCCTGGCTTTTACTCACCACAACCCTTTTGCAGGTCGTGATGAAACCTTACACCGATAGGATGCAGCTGATGCCAATAGAACTTGACCCAAGTGCCACACTGGCTTGTTCCCGACTGTTGCTTCGCTCTCGACACAACAAGCTGTACTACCTAAGAGAGAGTCCAAGTTCAGACTATTGGTAGATGGTTAGTTCCGGCACATCCACCAGTTGATATGAGGTGGAATTTGGACATTCATGCCCCTGATGAGGCTTATACTGGTCTTCCCATACATCTGTATGTGACTTATCAAGATAACTATATGATATTTTGCATACTCATCTGATGGGACCTATTGGTGATCCATATCGACATTTGGGAGGCCTATCTGGCACTGCTGAACCTTCTGTTATTCGACAAAGTCAAGCTCAAAGCATGGGTGCATCGAGAGACCCTTCTTTAGCCGACCCCAGCGTTACCCTTGGGACACAAAATGATCCTAATCGGGTCGCCTTGGGCCCTAACTACTGGTTCTCTGAAGATATCTTCTATATCAGTGCTCATGGCGAAATGCAGATATATCATCTTCTAGATGCAATCCATCCTCTTGCATCAGACCTCCCTAATAACCCTGAGGTATGTTCATGCTCCTTTTCTTGGCTTTGCTTTTGGAAATGATCCTTAAGCTTGTGATACCTCTTGTCCTTGCTTTCAGAAATGATCCTTAAGCTTTTGGCTTTTCTTTCTGCAGGTTAATGTAAAGTGGATCCATCATAACTATCATGTGGGACGTAGGATGGAGCTAGCTTTGTTGGGTTTGCTAACTCGGCTTGATGTTCAGACTAACCCATCTCGTCCACCAGAGGATCCCCGTCGGCACCGTCAGAGAGACTACTGGCTTTCTTGAGCATCTTTTTTTTCTTACACTGTTCTATTTCTGCTTATTTATGAACTAAGATGTATGGATGATGTTTGATGTTTGCCTTTGTATGCATGAATTTACGATGTTTTAGCTTACTACCCATATTATGAACGTAAACTAAAAAATGTTATGTAATGCTATGTAATTTTTAGACCAAAAATGAAATCGAATATGTTAAAATGTCTATGAAATGGCAAGGAATTTTTGAACTGTCCTAAAATTCCCCTCGGAACCCCAAAAATTTAAAATTTCGCAAGAGATATGCTGACAAAGGGAGCTGTCGCCGGCATGAAGGGGAGGTACCATCCTAGGGCTATGGCGGTGCCACTGTGGTACCTTTCAGGGGGCTTGGCAGTGTCGCCACCACAAAAGGGCTATGCCGCCCACTCTGGGTGGTGGCACCGCCCTAGTTTGCGTGCCCTAGCCTATTCTGGCTTGTTTTTCTATAAAAAGGGGACCTTTTTCTTTTAAAAAAGATACTCCGACTCCTTATTTTTCACTCAAAACTTTCCATGGAACCCTACTACAGTCACCATATGTTTTTGTGGACCAAAAACCTAGACAAGGTCAAAAAAATTAATCTGAGCAAGTATGGAGTCAATTTTGTTCTGACTTTGAGGGGTGTGAAAGTGGATTGGGATTTTCTGAAGGCTTGTCTTAGGTTTTGGGATATTGTTGACCACATGTTTCGATTTGGAGCGAGTATGGAGGAAATGTGCCCTACTTTTGAGGAATTCAGCGCTATCCTTGGAAGTAATCTGAATGCTACTCTAGCTGTCTTCGAATACCGGGTTGGATACTTCCACTCTTTTAAGAGGCTCCTAGGATTGGGACAAAAGCTTGCTAGCTCCATGGTCATGGGAGACCAAGTCAATCTAACTGCAGTCACGGCCGAGTTTCAATACCCAGAAGATGCAGGAGATATGATGAAACAAAAACACAGAATGACAGCCTTGGTTCTGTGCTTGACTGCTGGATGCCTATTCTTCAGCTCACCTGGCTAGGGAGATATTCGAGTGGTGGAGCTGGTTGCTCAGATGGAGTGAGGTTGCACTATTGCCAGTCTAATTTTAGCAGAGACTCTACAGAGCTTGGATGAAAACTACAGAGTTGAAGGGCCTTAGTCTGTTAGCCCATTCAGTTTGCAGGTAGAAATATCTTGTACTTCCTCCTCTTCTTCTTTTTTTTTATATTTTTTATTAACCCTTTTATTTCTCTTCCAGGTTTGGCTCAAGGATCACCTATAGGTGGTGGCTCCTCCAAATAGGATGCCCTACTTAGCTGCACAATACCGCATGCGGAGGGCTCTGGTCCGTTTTGGTTTAGAAAAGGAGTGGACTGCCTGGGTTTTAGAGTTGGATTCTGGAGACCTTCTTTGGTATTGCTCTTGGTATGGGATTGACTCATTTATCAAGATGAGCTATGGGTACAAGATGGTTTACCTGCTAGGTATTTCCATGACCTCATTTTATCAGGGCACTAGAGTCTTGAGGCAGATGGGTCAGTCACAAGGCACCCCAGTAGATGGAGTTGTCTACCCTACATCTTTGATTATCGGTCTTATTTCCCAGGCCATAATGAATGGTCGGAGGCGGTCGATACGCTTTGTACTCCTTGTTGGTTTATCTGGCAAACTAGAGGATTATGATTCCTGGTTCATCAAAGAGTTTTGGCCTATTGAGAAGCTCAAGCGAGTAGCCTTGATTACAGAATTGGAAGCAGACACAGAGACTGGGGATACAGAGGGAGACACAACGACGAGACCATAAGACACTGAGGTGACCAAGGATGAGCTAGAGGTAAAGGTTGAACCATATATGCTTGTGACTGAAAATAGTGATTCTGATGACTCAAAGGATATGCATCCTAAGAGAAGACGGGCTTAGACTCTGCATTCCATCTATTGGATCATGTTTTAGTCTTTTCTTTTATGTTTGAAAATATGAACTCTTTTGAATGAAATAGGATGAAATTTTATTATTTTGACTCTGATAGACGAGACAGGACAGAATTTAATGAAATTGGACATAAAAAATACTAGACTATGACTGATGAAATCCAGTTTAAAATAAGGCTTTTTTATTTTATATCTCTTCTTCTTTTTCTTCTCTCACTTTTTTTTTAAATTGCTCTAATTTTTACCCGAGCTGCCCTTCTGAATTTTCAACTCGTTGAGATGCTCTAATTTTTGCCTAAGCCACCTTATTTGGATTTTCAACTTAGTGAGCACAAGTCAATTAATCTGGGCACAAAATGATAATTTTATTATGCATTGGACCGTACCCAAAGTGGGTTGCCTACGTATCTCCCTTTGTACTTTTTTCACACAAAATTTTCTTTTGGGAGAATCAGGTCCTCGTAGTTCTATTCATACAATGCATCATGAAATGGAAATTACACAAAATATCTTTTTGATTGATCAAGATTACAAGGATTCGAAAATTCATTCCCATCCAAATCCATGAGTATGACACCTCCACCTAACAAGATCTTTTTGAGTACATATGGACCGGCCTAATTTAGTCTAAACTTCCCTTTTGGATCATGCACAGGAGCTCTGATTTCCTTCAACACTAAGTTGCCCTCTTCTAATCCCCTGTCAGTTACCCTTTTATTGAAATGACGGGCAAGTCTTTGCTGATACCCTTGGATTCGATAGAGCGCATCCATCCTTTTTTCATCAATGGCATTCAATTGGTCATGATATCCTTTGATCCACTCTGCTTCACTAAGCTAGTTTTCCTACATAACCCTCGTAGAGCGGATTTGCACTTCAACTGGAAGCACCATTTCTATCCCGTATAACAAGGAATACGGAGTTGCCCTTGTTGGTATGCTAATAGAGGTTTTATATCTCCATAATGCAAATGGGAGGCGCTTATGCCAGCTTCTATGATTGGTAATCATCTTCTGCAGAATTGTCTTAATGGTTTTGTTCACTGCCTTGACTGCCCCATTAGTTTGATGGCGATAGGGTAAAGATCGATGGTACTGAATCTTTTCCCTTTTGAGCATACTTACTACTTCCTTTTGGAAATGGGAGCCATTATTTGTGACTATCTCAAAAGGCAGTCTAAATCGACAAATGATGTTAGTTTGGATAAAATATGCTACCTTCTTAGAATTCAGTATATGGTAAGAGGTTGCCTCCACCCATTTAGTGAAGTAATCTATTGTCACCATAATATACTCATGCCCATTCGAAGATTTGGGCCTAATGTAGCAAGGCCAAGGAGTTGCAGTCGGATGCAATGGGACAGGAGGTCGCTTCTGAAGCTTGGCAAATATCTTACATTTGTGACATCTCTGTACAAACTTAGCACAATCTTCGTTCATTGTGAGACAACAATATCCTAGATTTGTGATTATTCTAGACAACATAAAACCATTTATGTACGGGCCTTCGTCACTATTATGCACCCATTCCATGATCTGCTGAGCTTCCTCTTCCATCACACATCTAAGGTGAATATTATCCCATGCTCTATTATATAACACGTAACCATTCGGTATGAAATTACTGGCCAATTGCCTTAGGGTCCTCCGGTCTTCTTTGGATGCCCCTTCCGGATACTGGTCATTTTTCAGAAGATTGAATATGTTCCAATACCTTGTCTTACCATCAACTAACTGAACTTGCATACATGTTGTATCATAACCCAGTTGCCTTCTCACTTCAATAGCCACAGGTCGTACAATTTCATTTCCTATCATGTCTATCATAGAGGCCAGAGTTACCAGAGCATCGGCGAACTGATTCTTGGCTCGAGGTAGATAATGGAAAGATAATTCTTGAAAACTTTATGCTAGATTAGCTACACGTTGGTAATAAGGAACTAAACACTCTTTTTTTATCTTCCATTTACCCAAAGCTTATGAAACTATCAAATTAGAGTCCCTATAGACCTCTAGGTAATCAATCCTTATGTTGGTGGTAACCTCTAAACCATATATGCAAGCTTCATATTCTGTTTCATTGTTCATCACCTCAAAAGCTAACTTAATGGTCATGGGTAAATGATACCCATTGGGTGTGACAAGTACTATTCCAGCACCATAACCCTTGTTGTTGACTGCTTCATCAAAATATAACTTCCAAACTTCAGGTTCCAACTGCATGACGTCCTCATCCGGAAACTCAAATGGTTCATCATCTATTGGGGCAGCAACTAATTGGTCAGCTATCACACTTCCTTTGATAGCCTTCCTTGGAACATATTTGAGATCGAAAGCTGCTAAAATTGCCAAGCATCGTGCCATCTTGTTGTTAAGAACTGGTCTCTCCATAAGGAATTTCAAGGGGCTCTTGTCAGCGAGGACATGTGTAGTGTACGAACCCAAATAATGTTGCAGCTTATGGCGCATCCAAACCAAAGCAAGACACAACTACTCAATCTTATTGTACTTGAGCTCATTAGCAAGCATGCACTTACTCAAATAATAGATGGTATTTTCCTTATGTGAATCCACAACGTTTTGAGTGAGCATTGCCCCTATAGCTT
The DNA here is from genome assembly GCA_948193065.1 of Aleurites moluccanus. Taxonomy (NCBI): domain Eukaryota; kingdom Viridiplantae; phylum Streptophyta; class Magnoliopsida; order Malpighiales; family Euphorbiaceae; genus Aleurites; species Aleurites moluccanus. The sequence continues at coordinate 6,904 of CANXYC010973978.1, forward strand.
CTTTAGTCACAAAGAGGTATAAGAGCAAAAGTTTACCGGGCCTAGGCTGTTGCAGGACATGAGGATTTAGCAAGTACTACTTGATCTTTTTAAGAGCTTGCTGACATTCATCATTCCATTCCTTAGGAACTCCTTTCTTTAGTAATTTAAAGATTGGTCCACAAACGTCAGCTAGTTAGGAGATGAATCGACTGATGTATTGTAAACGTCCTAGAAATCCCCTAATCTTTTTCTCTGTTTTTGGAGCTGGCATCTCTAAGACGGCTCTTGATTTAGCTAGGTCTACTCCTATCCCCTTTTTACTTACCATGTGGCCCAGGAACAAACCTGAAGACACACCAAAAACACATTTTGTCAGATTCAACTTTAGATTGTACTGTCTCAACCTAAGGAAGAAACGCCTTAATGCATCTATGTGTCCTTCTGTTGTTTTGGACTTGATAACCATGTCATCAACGTATACGTCCACATCCTTGTGAATCATGTCATGAAAGATAGTTATAGCCATTCTCTGGTATGTTGCCCTAGCATTCTTTAAACCAAAAGGCATGACCTTGTAGCAGTAGGTGCCCCATTCTATCACAGAGGTTGTCTTTTCCTTGTCAGGCGGATAGACTTGTATTTGATTATATCCTGCATATAAATCAGTCAAGGAGACTACCTCAGATCCGGCCATACGGTCAACCAATAAGTCTATGTGAGGTAAAGGAAAACCATCTTTTGGATAGGCTTTGTTCAGATCCCTATAATCCACACACATTCTTACTTTCCCATCCTTCTTGGGCACAGGCACTATGTTGGCTAGCCATGAAGGGTAAGTGACAAGTTCAATGAAACCGTTCTTTAATAACCTAGCAACTTCCTCTTTGATCTTGAGAGACCACTCTGCCTTCATCCTCCGTAACTTCTATTTTACAGGCTTCATATTCTAATAGGTTAGAATCTTATGGACTACTATACTTAGATCGATACCCGTCATGTCTTCAGGTTGCCAGGAAAAACAATCTAAAAATTCTAGAACAATCTTGACTAAAGAAACCTTATCATAAAATGATGACGCAATGAATGTGAATTTCAATTTATCATCTGTGCCCAGATTTATTGATTTTTTATTTTGTTCTTTTATTTCATTTATTTCTTTTTCTTTTGATGCCTCTTTTAAATTGGATTCAGGGAGAGGGAAAAAAATACTCAAGGATATAAGAGGAAAATTGAACTCTTTCATTGCAAACAAAATTTTCATCCTCAGGACTACATCAAGATTAAAAGAAAGTCTAGGGAGTTCCTTTATAGACTCTACAGAGGGGAAAAAAAAAAAAAGAAACAGACTCAATAGACTCTGACTCTAACTTGGACTTGGTTGGGAAAGAAAACAACTCATCAAGGCCGAGAAGCTTCTTAATGTGCCAATTATCAGGTGCAACCAAGGTTGTATGAATAAGTTTGGTGGGGTCTAATTCCAATTCATTTCCAATCATGAAGACTTGCTCAAAGAGAGTGGCCTCCATATTTTCCTCGCAATCTTGCTCTAATAGGTAGATGGGCTCGCAATCCTACAAATTGAGCCTGATATCAAAGAAAATTTCAAAACCTGGGATTAGCTTTTTAGTTACAGGGCAAAACCAGGGTTCAGCAAAACCACAAAAGGGAAAGTCCTCTCCCCTTTTTACAAAATGTCCATTCAAGATTTTGAAATAGGGGCGCATCTGCCAGTCAAAGGTCTCACCTTTCCTTTTAGCCTCGGCTCTCCTTTTAGCTTCTATCTCAACCTCCTCTAGATCCTTTTCGGTAGGTTTATAACCAAATCCAAAAGGTGGGTTGGCTACTAGGTACTCGTTGAAAGAGGTTGTTCCTAGCTGGTTCCTCCCAAGACCTAAACTGGGGAAGTAATTTATTTTCTTTAAGATGTTAGACACAGCTATATTTTCAAAAGGATCGAAATAAAAAAGAACTGACTCTTTACCTCTTTCTTGTTCAATGAACTGGATGGTGTCAAAAGAGAAACCAGACAAAGGGACAATGTTCAGTTCGGGCTGAATTCCAAAAATGGGTGCAGAACTGGGAACCTCACTTTTACCATGTATGTCACCCTTGATAGTTACCACAGCAGTCCCATGAGACATTTTAAGCTTTTGGTGCAAGGAGGATGGGACTGCTCTCACCTTATGAATCCAAGGTCTTCCAAGGAGGAGATTAAAACAAGCAGGCACATTAATCACTTGGAAAGGGATTGGAGTAGTAATTGGTCTGATTGTCACATCAAGAGTTGCTACATCCAAAACTTCTCTCTTAGTATTATCATATGCCCTCACAATCTAGTCGGAGGGGGTAAAATCTGTAGCCTCCAGGCCCAAACAACTGGCAACTTTCAATGGGCAAACATTCAGGGCCGACCAATTATCTATCAAAACCATTGGGACTGTCTTCCCTCAGGTCATCACAGTTATGTATAGTGCATGATTGTGATTTTCTCCTCCTTTAGATATATCGTGATCCGTGAAGGAGATGGAAGCCATCTTGGTCTAGCTAGTGAGTGAGGCAACTAAGGTTTCAGGAGAAATGTAGATTGGGGCTTGGCATTGATTCAATGCCTTGTAAAGAGCTTGGCAATGTGGGAAGGATGACTGGATGAGACTCCAAATGGAGATGTTGGCTTAGGTTTTCTTCAATTGCTTGAGGATAGCATCCTCTTTAGGCTCATTATTTATCTTTACCATGGGAGGGGAAACATGCTGGACAGGCTGTTGGATTGATGAACTCTGCTGTTAGAGTCTCCCACTTCGGGTTACTGCATTTATCTCTTCCACAAAGTCATTCAGGTCCAGGATCTAACAAAAATTATCATTTGATTGAATTAAAAAGATTAGATCAAGTTCCGTGTCAGAAGAGTGAAGGACATTGACATTGGCCTGATGGTTTGGGAGAGGATTAGTGGTGATGTTGGGTCTGGACTTTGGTGGAATAATATCACGACTGTCCACCAGGTCTTGGATCTTATGTCTCAAGGCCTTGCACATGTTTGTTTTGTGCTCCGTACCTTGATGATACTCACAATATTCATTTACATTCCAACTTTTGGGCAAGGCGTTTGGGGGGTGTTCTAGGTTCTAAAGGCTTGAGCATATTTGATTCCAAAGACTTCTTATATACCATAACCAAAGGCATACCCAAATTAGTGAAGGACCTTCTCTCAAGTCTCATGGGATGGTGGTTGGAGATGGCTACAACTTCCCCGCCTTTCTGATTGGAGGGAGCCTTGTGGCCATAGTAGGTGTTTTTTTTTATACCTTGAACTAGAGTATTCTTTTTTTATTTGCCCACTTTGGATCAAATCCTCTATCTTCGAAGCAGTGGCAATAAGTGCTTTGAAATCTGGCAAGTACTGGGTTTGGAGATAAGTCTGATAACTTGGGAGGAGATTCTTGATAATTATATTAATTTGCTCTTGCTCAGTAGGCCTGTTCATCATTTGGGCTGCTTTAGCCCTCCATCTTGTGAGGAAAATGGAGAAAGACTCCCTTTGTTGTTGTTTGGTAGTCTCCAAATCCCTTTTGGTGATATCCATCTTAATATTGTAATGATATTGCTTGACAAAGACATTGCAAATATCATCCTAAGTTTTCTTAAAATTGGTGTCCAAGTCAACAAATCATCTCATTGCAGGACCTATGAGCGACTGCTAGAACAATTGAGCAAGCAGCTCATTGTCCACCCCTAATGGGTTCATGGCTCCCACATACATCTTTAAATGAGTCTTTGGGCAAGTGGTGCCATCAAATTTGTCTATGCTAAGCATCTTGAATTTTGGAGGAACCTTAGCATTCGGAAAAAGAGTAAGAACATCAACATCAATGAGATCCTCGTGCTTCTTGATGTTCTTAAGAAGCCTTTCCATAGCTTCGAATTTTTCCATTAACTTCTTGGTTTCGATCGGGTTGGAGCTTTCTCCTCCATGAAAAAGATTCGGGGAGGAGGTTAGAGATGTTCGACCATTTAGATTGATAGCTGGGGGAATGACAACTTTTGGATCTTTCGCACTATTTGTCAGATCAATAACAGGAATAGGCGGAAGGGATCAAGATGCATTAGGAGTATCGGCTTGATGAGTATTTGATCCTTGACCCATCATTATTTTCACCTTAGTGAGGATGGATTGGCGTTGTGTATCAAGGGCATGGTCTAAAGCAACACAAAAGTTATTCTCTTGCTTTTTGAGTAAGGTGGCTAAAAGTGTTTCCATAGTGTCCATGTCGGGTGCTATGCTTTCCATTTGTACCTTTCAAAAGAAACATTCGGAATCAGTTCATAGAGGTCCAAACAAAACCTTAACAAAGGTGAGAAGAAGGACATAGTCTAAGTGAGGTTTGAAAGTTTGTGGATGGTTCAATGGGCTCAAAGTTTCTGGGCTTTGGTTTGACCACTGACTTCATTGGTTCTTAGTCCACAAATGCATAAATGCATGGTTATTCATGCATATGAAAAAAATTGGTTCATGATGACAGTTTAACATTATCATGGTTCATGGGCCCTAAGGTCCAAGGTCTAATGTTCATTACATGAAGGCTAGGTGGTTTAGTTTAAAGGGTACCCATCATACTAGAGCAGTGATATACCTAACCACATGTGAAACAAAGAGTTTCGCATGGGTCCAACAGTACGACTGCTCGTTACACTTCAAAAAGGATTTGAAGATTCATTGCGGGATGGATGCTTTTGCTATCTCCCAATATACTCAAAGAGAGTTGTCGGATCAATGTTACTCGCTATCCAAAGGTTGAATTCTGTAACTGGTGATATAGTGATGCATGAAAATCAAAGTTAAACTAAAAGCTAAGTAAAAAGTTACTTTTGAAAATATTTTCAACCAATTGATAGTCCTCTTTAACTTTTGAAAAATTTTGTCCCCAATGGAGTCACTAGTTGTGAGGCCTCGCCCAATCACCCTCTTTCGGGATCCAACTTTGAATGGGATCGGAATCAGGTATGCTTATTTTGGGACGATTTCTCATGGATTGAGAAAGGACCTTATCACCTTTTGAAAATGATTTTGATGTTTTGAAGTCGTCACTTTAAGTTATTTTTGTTGAGAAAATTTAAGGTAAAAAACCTATTTTAACTCCAATTTTATCCCAAAGGAAATAAAGTACACTGGTCTTTGAAACCAAAGAGGATTGGGGGACTAGGTTTTCGGTTGAACTTGGCTTCTGATTTTAACCTTAATTTAAAATATTTTCATGAGTAGTTTAAAGGATGAGATATAAAGATGCATGTGTAAGTAAATGAATGGATGAAAGCAATAAAATAAAGCAGTAAACCAGTTAAGAGAGTAATAAATTAAATTATTACAATTCAAAAATCTCGAAATAGGGGATACCAACTCTAGCCTTTATGGGTTCTAGGTTGATCACACATTCCCCAAAGAATACATTCAACAGAGCAATTATAAAGCAATTAATTAAAGAGATAGTTTTGATCTTTTTTTGGATTTGAAGCTCTTACATAGCTTGCCTGCATATCCCGTCGAATGGGAATCAAAACCTATGCAGTTCTTCCTTCTTGCGAAGGAGGGTTGATTTTATGCCCAATTTATCATGTTTTGGTTCTTTATTTTAATGCTCTATCAAAATAAGAAAAGTTATGAGACGATACCTTCTCCCTTGCTCTTTGGGGAGGTGGCAGACGGATTGCTCTTCCGGATCGGAGTTCCACCTTGGACTGTTTGAAGCTCAGGAAGATAGTCGGATTGTCTTTTATCTGACAATTCAAAAGAAAAACAAGCAAACCAACAGAGTGATTTTATATTAAAAATAATTTAAGGCTCCACACACCTCGGGTTTGGTCATTCTTTAGCTCAAAGAGAACTAAAGTAAATGGGCTCCATAAGCCCTAAAGAGTTATTCTTTAAACTCAAAGAGAGTTAAAGAAATAAGAAAAATAGGTATATGAGGGAAAAGAGAAGAAATCTAAGAAGGAAAATTCAACTTCAAAAGATTTCGAAGCCTGAAATAAGGTTAAGGGAGGCAAGTATTTATAGGCAAGCTAGTGCCACCGGAGAGGGGTGGTGACACCGCCAAGGCCTTTGGCGGCACAGGAGCTCAAAAAGGGCGGTAGCATTGGCAAGAAGCCATACTGCCGCCCCCAAGAGAGGGCGGTGCCACCCTAGGAGGCGGCGGCGGCGCCCAATGGGGTGGCGGTGCTGCCAGTTCTTTTGGTGGCAAGGGCTAAGAGAGGGGGGCGATAGCACTGGCAAAGAGCCATGCTGCCTCCCCCAAGAGAGGGTGGTGCCGCCCTAAGGGGTCGGCAGCAGTGTGACAGCTCCAGCCAAACTTTATTCCGACGCGTTTCTGAGTCTGTCCAAGCTCGGATTTGGTTCCGGTTTGTGCCGTTTGGCTTGGCACAAGTCCGAAGGGTGTAAAAGCTGAGTGTTCACAAATGCCCATATATCCAACTTCGTGGAGCTTTGCAACACAGTGAAGATTAATGGTGTTTCATATGAAGCCATTATGATGATGTTGTTCTCCTTCTCATTGAGAGACTTGGCTAAACATTGGCTTAACAAGCATACAACATATTACTTCACCAGTTGGAGAATGTTTGTCTAAGGTTTCTTAACTAAGTATTTTCTACCTGGAAAAATGCTTAGGTTCAAGAACTAAATTTTTTACCACACTTAAACTTTTAGTTGTTCTTTAGCAAACATTCAACTAATAGGATTAAAACTAATTAAGTAAAATATTAAATAGTTTGATACTTATTTTCTAATAAAATAGCAATTCAAAAATATGGCATTAACTAAATTAGAATCAAAGTAGATGGACTATCAAATTTAATCATAAAAATATAAATATTTCTAAAATAGTAATTACAAATCATTCTTATAATTCAAGTCTATTAAATTATAAAAATCAAATTATTGCCTTTTTTTATTTAAAAACAGTTAGTAGAAGAGTTTATTATTATTATTATTATTATTATTATTATTATTATTTATGTTTCTGAGTTTCTTCTTCTTTACGCCACTATAATTGGTTTGAATAATATGGATGAGCAAACTACAGTTACCCAAATTACTCTATAGTTTTGCTTAGCATATACCCTAAAGGCATTGATATGGGAAATTAAGTTCTAACTCATGAATTATTTATCTATTTTTTATTCAATCACCTCTTATGCATTTTCGCTATTTTCAGTGCTTTAACTCTTTACTAACTACTTTTTTTTTATATTTAAGTTCAAACTTGGCTAGCATAATTCTCTAAACTATTCAAATAATTAGGTTTATAAAAACTATTTTAAGGAAAATATATCCTTAATTTCAATTTAAAAGTCCACAAAACTTAAATCCTAATAAATTTATGCCATATTAAAGAATTAACAGTTAGAACCTAAGTATTTAAACTATAAAATCTATAGACCAAATTAGTTGTGATCCACTTGGTTGAAAAGGGGTATTTATTTTATTGAAAGCAATATAAATTAAAACTCCTAATCTACTAACATAAAAATTAAATAAAAAGGATAGACAAACTCATAGATGGGTCCTCCTCCTCCGTAGCCGTCTTCTCATTCGCCCTTGAACTTTGATCAGTAGGAGAATTATCCTTTTGAAATCTGTCACCAGATTTCGCAGCAAAGGGTTGTTTATAAGCCCACAAGAACACACTACTTGAGTGAGATTTTCCATCTTGAAATAAATCATCTCCCTTATTTTCTTCCCCATCCAGCTGCCCTTCTACTTCCTTTTTTGGAAACCTTCTTATCTCCTCATGCATCTTGTTGACACTTTTTTCAATTTCCAGAATTTTGGCCATGATAGCAGTTATGGTAATTTCAAGAGTGTTCGTCTTCGTGGCCTTCCCCTTTCTCCTTTTCTTTGGAATAGCATCCTGTGTCATCTTTAGAGCAGCAGCCCTAATTTTAACCATTTTAAATATCAAAAAGAAATTGATTAACATAGAATAATATTTGAGAAAGTTAAAATTCATGAACAACTTTAAGAGTTATGACTCTATATATAGGGGATAGAGTTTACTAATCTTACAAGAATTTTAATTCATCTATCCTTATTCTATACTGTTTAGAATTCCTAACTATTATCCTAAAAAAAAATTCTCCTTATTCTATATGATGTGAGTTAGAATGTACCCTAACTTCTACCCTAACTTCTATGGCTAAGTATAAGATAAGTAAGGGGTCAAACAAAGGGAATACGGTTAAATCAAGTATTAATTAAATAGATACTAAGATGAATAGGCTTACCAAATAATAAATGATAGTGGATCAAATTACAAATCTAAATTAAATAATAAAGTTATTAAACTATATAATTGACACTATACTAAA
>CANXYC010974124.1:0-18957 GCA_948193065.1 Aleurites moluccanus
TATATATATATATATATATATATATATATTAATTGACTCGTAAGTAGAATAGCTCTTCCTGCAATTTATCTTTTCTATAAACTATCTGTCCTGTGAAATTGTGATGCTTATAGCTCTTTTAATTGTGTGATTGTCCAAATAAGCACACTTGCATTGTTTTTTTTTTTTTTTTTCGGATTTGGGAGGGGGAGATTTCTTGTATGCTACTTATTGAGCCTGTAGATATTGAGGGCATTCACAATAAGTGGCCTATGAGATGAATGATTATAGTAAAAAAAAGAATCATTATAATTGTAGCAAAAATCAAGGAATCATAAAATTTAGAGCTTTCTAGGATTTTACCTTAAACAATTTAAGGGAGAAATGAAACTAGGCCCTTGATTTTTGTAGTTGATTTCGTTGTACCACCTTTGTTAAAGCAAGACAAAGTACAGACTTTTCGATTTAATACTTAAAGACGCATGTTTCTTTCTCAATATATTCTAACCCATTTCTCCAGGAGCCTTGCAGGGTAAAGGAAATTTCAAATTTTCTGGTTTAAATTTTCACAAATAACTATTGATACGTGAATCAGAGCTGAAATGAGTTCAGCCTTAAATCCTATACTTTTCACTTGGACTTCTTGCATGATACTGAAACGTTTCTGTCTAGCCACATGTCAAATCAAAACTTAATTATACTAACCCAAAAATCAGAAATTTCAAAATTAAATTTTGGGTCTTAAGTTGCATTATTTAAAGGTTAAGGCTGGTATTGCAATATTTTGAAGTTTCGGGTTTAAAATGAAGTTGACTGCAAAAAGGCATCAGCCCGCATTTAATAAGCTATTGTCCTTTGGAATTTACAAGCTTCCTGTTATTTTTGGTACAGACAAATGAACAAAGAGGCTTAACACATAAATGTGCTGAACAGACATTAGAAATCAAATCTCTGAAGGCTCTGGTAAGTTCTCAGATTCTAAACTTGATCCCAACTTATTCATTTCCTATGGATTAGAGGTGCTGGCATATATACAAGGAGGGGCATACTACTATACTCATCCAATCATTTGTGCATCATTACTCTTGAGATCCTTTGACAATGACTGAATTAATATCAGTAACTGAAGTAGACCATGTTGCAGATTGAGAAGTTGCAGAAGGAAAAACTGGAACTGCAAATAATCTTGGACATGTATGGACAGGAAGGTTATGATAGTAGGTAAATTACTTATAAGAATGTCATATCTTGCTATTTTTCAGGGAAGCTTGTGCCTTTTCTTTGTATGCTGTAACTCACTTAAAAAGCTATAGCCTTGGGTTACTGCATGGTTAAAGTTGCTACAATATTAGGGTGCCGTATAGTAAACATATGATAAGACTCATTGAGGAAGATAGTGAAAGTACTTCTCTTTCTTTTTTAAATACAGTTACATAATTGATTAGGTCACTTGATGCTCATTTTACTTTGGCTAATTAATCATGGGAATACCATTATAATGTGTACGTGTATGAGAGAGAGTTTGTTAGGGTTTTATTATGATTAACAGATTTAGGGTTAAGAGAATTAGGGTTTTGAGAAGAAATAGAAAAGAGAATAAAGAAATAGGGAAAGAAGAGAAGAGGATCAAGGGAGAGAGAGAGAGAATTAAGGAAAGGAAGAGAGTTTTTATTAATAGGAATGGATGAATAACAAGAATGACTGATCTTGGTTTATATATGCATTCCAAGATCCTAATTGCTCGATATACAACTTTCTAGTTAAGTTGTACTACTTAACTGTTATGCCTAGTCAGCATAACAATCTAACAGAATGCTTCTCTCCTAATAACTAGAAGATACCTGATTTACAACTATTTCCAACTCAGCCACTACAGATGCTTTTAACTACTAATTACTCTTACATATAATTAAGACTTCTTTTTCCTAAATCTTCCCCTATGATATGTAACAATACCCCTTCCATCAGCTCTTTGTTGTCCCCAAGAAAGAAAACAAGGAGGGAATTGGGCTGAAATGAAGGTTTGATCTTCCCAAGTAGAGTCCTCTATTGTTAGGTTCCTCCATTTGATTAACCCTTGTAGGATCTCCTTGCTGTCCCTGGTGATGGTCCTGGTCTGTAAGACTTGTTCAAGTTCTACAATTACAGAATCTTCTGCCATATTAGGCAGCTCCAGTAGAGGTGTGACAGACTCCCCCAACTTCTTTTTAAGGAGAGATACATGGAACACATGATGAATAGATGTTGTTGGAGGTAACTGAAGTTTGTAAGCTACCTGTCCCACCCTTGCCAACACTTGAAATGGGCCATAATATCTGGTAGATAGCTTAAGGTTGCGCCTTAAAGCTAGTGATGTCTGCCTATAAGGTTGCAACTTCAAATAGACCCAATCTCTCACTGAAAATTCCCTTTCACTTTTGTGTTTGTCTTGCTGCTGTTTCATCCTGTTTTGGGCTATGGTGAGGTTATCCTTGAGTATTTCCATTAGCTGCTGCCTGTTTTGTAGGAGCTCTCCAACAATTGCTACTTTAAAAGAATCAGGTGGTAACACAGGAGGGAATGGTGGTGCATAACCATAGAGAGCCTCGAAAGGAGTCATTTTAATAGCACTGTGGTATGAGGAATTGTACCACCACTCAGCTAAAGACAGCCATGTGCACCAAGCCTTAGAGAGATGTGTCATGCACCTTAAGTATCCTTCAAGACATTGATTAACCCTCTCAGTTTGGCATCTGTTTGAGGGTGATAAGCTGTGCTATAAGCCAATGTAACTACCAATAGAGTGAATAATTCCTTCCAAAACAGGCTGGCAAATATCTTATCCCTGTCAGACACAATGGTTAATGGAGTCCTATGAAGTCTGAAAATTTCATTCAGGAATAGTTGGGCTACTGTAGATGCTGTAAAAGGATGAGAGAGAGGTTGAAAATGTGCGAACTTGGTAAATTTGCATACTACCACTAGAATAGTGTCCTTCCCTTTTGATCTAGGCAATTGCTCAATAAAATCCATTGAGATATGTTGCCAAGCTTGGGAAGGAATTGGTAATGGTTGTAGCAATCCAGGATATGAGCAATGTTCTGGTTTGCAAGTGACACAAACCTCACATTGCTGGACCCATTCCCTGATTTGCTTCAACATTCCAGGCCAATAGAAGTGTTTTTGGTGCCTCACATAAGTAACTTGTATCCCAGAGTGGCCTCCCAATGCACTACTGTGATATGCCTGTTTTAGCTTCTGTTTTAGGGAGGTAGCATTGCCAACATACAACCTGTCCTTGTACATGAGTAGCCCATTCTTGAGTGTAAACTCTGGATGTGCATCTTTGTCAATAGCCAATTGTTGAACGAGTTCTGTAGCCTTTTCATCTTGATTATAGCTGCTGATGATATTATTCATCCAAGTAGGTATTACTTGCGAATGCAGTGCATGAATACTGCTGGCCTGGGTGTGAGAGTGAAGTGCTACTGAATCTGGAACTGCAACACACCCTTCTAGTGTCTTTTTAGCCATCAGATGCTGCTCTCCAACTGGCCTTCTAGAGAGAGCATCTGCCACTTTATTTTCATTGCCCTTTCTATACAATATCTTGTAATCTAAGCCTAACAACTTAGATATACCCTTCTGTTAGAGATTAGCGTGTAACCTTTGTTCTAAGAGGTACTTTAGCTCTCATGGTCTGTTTTTATGAAAAAGTGACCTTGTTCCAAGTAGTGTCTCCATTTAGTTACTACATAAGTGATTGCCAGTGTCTCCTTCTCATAAACTGATAGAGTTTTACTTCTTGGACCAAAAGCTTGAGAGATAAAAGCAAGTGGATGCCCTTGTTGCTGCAACACTGCTTCCATCCCCCAATTACTGGCATCTATTTCCACAGTGAAAGGTGAGTTGAAATTAGGTAGAGCTAGGACTGGTGCATGTACCATTCTGTCTTTGAGGTCCTGAAAGGCCTTGTCTCCTTCTGGATTCCACCTGAATGCCACCTTTTTAAGTAAATCAGTCAGTGGTTTACTGACAATCCCATACTGAAATATGACTTTCCTATAATAGCCAGTCAAACCCAAGAAAGCCCCGAGTTCTTTGACTTTAACAGGAGTTGGTCATTCCTGCATCACCTTAATCTTCCTAGGATTTGTGGCAACTTCTCTTCCAGAAATGATATGCCCTAAATACTCCACCTCTGGTTGTGCAAAAGAACATGTAGAAAGTTTAGCAAATAAGGTGTGGGTTCTTAGGATTTGGAAAGCAATGGATAGGTGTTGTAAATGGTCTTCCCAGGTTTTGCTGTAGATTAATATGTCATAAAAAAACAAGGATGAATTTTCTTAGGTGGGGTTGAAAAATATGGTTCATAAGGGTTTGAAATGTGGTTGGGACATTGGTAACCCAAAAGGCGTAACAGTAAATTCAAAGTGTCCATGATGAGTCCTAAAGGTTGTCTTTTGGATATCACTAGGCTGCATTCTAATCTGGTGGTAACCAGCCCTTAAATCTAACTTGGAAAACAATTGTGCCCCATATAATTCATCCAACAAGTCTTCAATTATGGGAATTGGGAATCTGTCTTTGATTGTTTGGTCATTGAGCCTATTGTAATCCACACAAAATCTCCAACTCCCATCTTTCTTTTTAACCAATAGGACAGGGGATGAGTAAGGGCTGTTACTAGGCTGAATGACAGGTTTGGAGCATTTCAGTAACTAATTTCTTAATTTCCTGTTTTTGAAAATGAGGGTATCTATAAGGTCTGATGTTAATTGGTTGTATGTTTGGTAGTAGTGGTATGGCATGGTTATGGCTCCTAAAGGGTGGTAAACTTTTAGGTTCTGAAAACAAGTCTTTGTAAGTCTCAAGTAGGAGCTCTAGGTCTGAATTAGGGTTAATTGGTGTTAATGCAGTAGGTTTGTGTAAGTCATTGGAAACCTCTACATTGCAGATACAGAACAGGGGAGATAGGAAGTCTTGCCCCCCTTCTCATTATTTTGTTGGTGCTCTTCCAAACCTCCTTCTATGAGATGCCCTTGAATGTCACTTGTTTCCCATTCAACTGGAATGAAATGGTAGAATTCTCAAAATCAAACAATATGGGATTAAAACTCCTCGGCCTCTCCACTCCCAAAACATGTCAAAGCCCCTAATTCCAGAACCCCCAGATTGAAAGAAAATTCATGAGTTTACATTTTCCATTTAAAAATCTGGCATTGATGATTACACCTTGTACTCCTCCCATTTGCAACTTATATAGTAGTTGCAGGCACCCTTATTAAAGCCAACTTAAGTTCTTTAGCCACTCTTTAATTAATAAAACTATTGGTGCTTCCACTATCAATTAGTATTATTAACTCCTATTTTGATACCTGCCTACTACCTTAATTGTTTTAGCACCTTGACTACCCTCAATAGCATGGACTGACAGTTCCATTTCTTCTTCTACCTCCCCTTCCATCCTTCTATCCTCATCCTCACACCATTCACCTACAAGCTGTGATTCTATATCTTTTTCAGCAGACAAGGTTGCTACTGTCTTAGGTTGATATTGGTGGCCAAGGAAGTATTTGTCCCCACACCTATAACAGGATCTAGATAGGTTCCTGTTGAGTTGTGGAGGTGGAGGAAATGGTTTTGAAGGAAAATTAGTTAGTTTTGGTGGAATTGTAGTAGGTATGTTGTTACTGTTTTGTGGTCTTTGAGTGAAAGTATTAGGTTTGGAAATGATGGTCGAATTTGGTGGTTTTGGTGGATAAGGGAAGTTTGACAGTGGTCTGTTGGTGGTGTTTGCAGTAGGGTAGAAATTGGTTCTGTTTTGATTATTGGTGGATCTTTGTATCCAGGTATTGGTTTGGTGAGTTTTAGGGTTCTTGGATATAATTCTCTCCTGCAACCTAGCAATTTCTATGGCTTTCATGATGTTTGAAGGCTTCATCATTCTCACTACTAATCTAATCTCATCCTTTAAACAACCATGAATCCAGATACAAAATATTCTTCTCTCAATTCAGGCATAAACCTTTCTAACCTAATTCTTACATCCTCAAATTTGTTCAAATAATCCTTCACAGTACCCTCCTGTCTCAATCTCATGAACTCCTTTATGATATCATTCATGCTTTCATCCCCAAATCTCTCACATAATGTTGTTTCAAACTCATCCCAAGACACAACTCCTCCTCTAACCCAATTTTGAAACCAAGCATCAACCCTATTTGTCAAGTATAGACTGGCTAATCCCACTCTCTGTTCATCAGGAGCTTGATAGATGTTAAAGTATTTAACACATTTCTTGAGCTTCTTGGCTCTTCCCCTCGAAATTCAACAATTTCACTTTAGGGCAAAAAAGATTTCTGTTTCCAGAGTAATTACCTCCAAGATTAGTAGTTGCAACTCTCATGTCTGCAGTTTCTGGATGAGCCTAAATTGCAGCTGTGCTGGTATGCCAATCCAGCCCCTAGGAAGGTTTGGAAGGATCCCTCTTCCTCACTACATTACTTCTATTTAGTCTTATCTCCTCAGATTCACTATTGTTCACAGTTTCTTTTCTTTTTTCTAGGGCTAGTTTACTCATAAACCCTCTCAATTTATCAAATATCTCTTTATTCTTGCTGTTGTTGGATCTGACTTCTTCCTTGAATTCTCCAACTTCCTCTTTGAATTCCTTAAACTCTGCCATGTTCTTTAGAGTCGTTTCATGGAGGAATCGATACTGCTCTTCCAGTTATGCCATCCTTACTCCTTCATTGATCACTATTGTTGATTTTGTCATGATATACAGCTATCGGAAGTTAATCCAAAATGAATTACCCTCACGTAGCTGCTCTGATACCAAATGTTAGGGTTTTATTATGATTAACAGATTTAGGGTTAAGAGAATTAGGGATTTGAGAAGAAATAGAGAAGAGAATAAAGAAATAGGGAAAGAAGAGAAGAGAATCGAGGGAGGGAGATAGAGAATTAAGGAAAGGAAGAGAGTTTTTATTAATAGGAATGAATGAATAACAAGAATGACTGATCTTGGTTTATATATGCATTCCAAGATCCTAATTGCTTGACATACAACTTCCTAGTTAAGTTGTTCTACTTAACTGTTATGCCTAGTCAGCGTAACAATCTAACAGAATGCTCATCTCCTAATAACTAGAAGATACCTGATTTACAACTACTTCCAACTCAGTCACAACATATGCTTTTAACTACTAATTACTCTTACATACAATTAATACTTATTTTTCTTAATTCTTCTCCTATGATATATAATAGAGTTCAGAGACCAATGTTTTGGGTTTGCAGCAGGAATGGGCTAAGTTAGGATTATCTTCAAATTCTTCCTACTAGGAGTTTTGCATTAATGATTAATGTTTGCATTTTTACTTGTAGTGATTGCTGCAAGGGCTTAAACCTGCAACCTTGGAGTTACGAGGCAAAAACTTTTACTGCTTCTTGTAGTCTAATAGCCAAAACCAAAACTAGGCCAAAATAATAATAATAATAATAATATTAGTGAAGATAATACCGCTTGACCATATAATTTTCGTATGTTTGTTTAAAGCGTACCTTTAACTCATTAGCAGCTTCCTGCTGTGCTGATCAATCTAATTCTAGGTGCCAAATTCATGTGACAAATTGTTCTAATGTGCTTAGTCATTAAGCTTTAAGCCACATAAAGGCATGACCACGGTTCTCGAACCACCGGTTCCAGTTTCTAAATTAAATGAACCAGAATCGGAATCTTAAGAGGCGGTTCTTGTTCGGTTTAGGAACCTCCGGTTTCGGGACGGTTCTAGTTTCAATTTCGGTTCCGGTTCAATATGGTTTGAAATTAAATTTATTTTTTAATAAATTAAAAAAAAGGCCTTGAACTTAATTCTTATGAATTAAGCGAATTAAGCGCCTACATATCTTCTTGGAGGATAGAATAATCAAAGCACATGTAGTTCTCTTACCTTTAATGTTCTTAACCCCTTGCTTACCTCAATCGCTGCCTTCATTTGGAGATGAGTTTCTAGTTTTGGTCGTATCTCTCTCTGTTGTCAAAATTATTTTAAACAACTATTCTTCCTTGTCAAACATTATCTCTTGTTCCCTATATTTAGCCTTAGTCTAATCATGAAGATAAGTTTGAGCCTCCACTGATTTAGAACTCATTCTTGAATGAGTTTCATCCAAAATAATACTTCCAGCGCTAAATGCTTATTCTACTGTAACTGTTGAATAATGGGTTGTTAAAATTGTTTAGCAATTAGAGAAAGAATTGGGTATTAGCTTGAATTTTTTTTTTTCCACCAATTCAATATTGTGACACTATCATCAAACTCAAAATCAACCGTTAAATAACTTTCTATTTTAAAAATAATTCATGCTCTTTTTTTTTTTTTTTTTTTTTTTTTGCCTATGAAGCTGTATTTAATCCCCTTTACTCAATTTACCTGAAATATCACTTTGATTAGCAATACTATTAAATTGAAGAAATTGAAGAGTAACTTGTCCACTATAAGTACAAGAAAAATTTTCATATATAACATATACTAATTTTCTAATATCATTAATTATTGATATGACATCTATATTATCAAGTAAATGTAAAGAATCATGTATACCATCTAATTTACAATTTGGATAAAAAACACAAGTAATTAAATAAATTTGTGAAATATCCTTATAATAATTTAGCCATTTGTATTTTATTGATTCAATAGTAATTTTTAAATCTTTATCATTTTCATTTTCTTTAAGAACTCCAACAACATTAACATATTCCACAGTAAATAAATAAGTAATAGGATAATAAACACAAGATAAAGTATAAGTAGCATTATTAAAAACTTTTAGAACATCTAAAATTCTTTTACAAATACCCCATTATTGTGGGTATAAAGTAACTTTAGAAATATCATTCGAAATAAAAGTACATAATAAATTTGTATATTCATATGAATTCCAACGAGTGGGAACATCTTTTGGACATCTTTTTGCTCTTTTATTATTTATTCTACAAAATTTTCCCCACTCTTTTATTACTTGAGGATATATCCATAAAAATGAAATGGCTTTCTTTATTGGATGAAGAAAAAATTCAAGAGATTTTAAATCATTTTGTACATATAAATTTAAAACATGATAAACACATTTAATATGAAATTTTTTTTCACCGAAAGCAGGTTGATAAATTCCTTTTAATTCAACAATTGAAGCAATATTATCAAAACCAATTTATAAACTAAATAATATTTTTTTTAAAATTTTAGAAATTAATCTATAAATATTATCCCCAGTATATTTTTCATAAAAAATTTCAGATGCAATTATTCTTTTTTGAATATCCCAATTATTATTTATCCAATGACATGTTATACCCATATATGAATGAGATTACCAATGATCATTCCAAATATCACTACCTATATGCATAGTCCATCAAAATTTTTTTTTCCTTTCTTATAAAATTTGTGAACTATGAGTGTTAGAGTAGTTCTACGAACATGTTGTGCTTGCGGAATACATGCATTTTGAATAAATTTATTAAAACTTAATTTTTCACTAAAAATAAAAAATAAATGATCAATACAATATATTTATCCAAATATTCTTTATATTTTGCTTCATTATAATGAAATAATTGAGAAAAATTAGAATTTGTATATCTTGTAATTTGTTTTTGCTTGTTGTCAAGACCCGCTTGAGTTGAATGTTAATTCTCAAGATGTTTCTTGAATGTTTCATATTCACATCCAGCATTAAATTCAAAATTTTGACCACAATAATTGCAAGTTACCTTAAACGAGTTATTATCATTATTCGTCTTCTTGAAATGTATCCTAAATATGTAAGATTTAGGACCCTCAATTTCAGCATTTGTATGTTCTTCTTGGTATATTTGAAAGCTTTCTTGAGTGGATATATGCTCTCCAATAATAGGATTTATGTTGATTTGGTCATCAACATCAACATCAAATTCTCAATCTTCATGAAGATAATGGTATTAGTGGACTCATCAGTTAAACCCTTATCCTTCTTGATATTTGAATTTCTACTTCCATTATAAAATTTTTGGATATAAAAAATATAGTGTGAAAAAATTAATAATACTAATAGAATTATAGAATAAAAATTAGAATAATTAATGAGATAATAAAAATAAATTAATTAAGAATTTGGAGGCTAATTAAAATTAAATTTGAGAGAGATAATATAAATTGAGAGAAATTGAGAGATTGTGAAAGAAATAATGAATAAAATGTTAGTATTTATAGGCTTTCTTATTTTTTTCCTAAAATACCCTTAATAATTAACCGCTTTTTACCGTTAATTAGGTTAATTTAGTAAATTAGAAAAAAAAAATTGTATGTAACCGTTGGCCCAAATGGCCCATGCAGGCCTACAGTCTAGACTGCAAAGTGCATCCATCCATCAAATCAACTTTTTTTTTTCAGTTCGGGTTCACTTCTTTTGCTATGGTGTGGATTGAAGTTGCTATTCTTTTCTATATTTGTGCCTGCAAATGGAGCTAGTGCTTGAGTAGGCGTGGCTTGATTGTGTTTTGCTGGTGAATTGATGTGAACTGATAAACTGTCAAAGCACATTTTTTTCAACTATGCCTTTCTAACTTACAATCTTTGCAAGAACAACAGTCTAAACTTGGTTGGATTTGTGTTGCACCGGTGGTTTAGCTTAAATGAGAAGTTGGGAAAATATAATTTATTTCAGGATAAGTTGGCACTCTTTAGTGTCAGATTGAGCTGGTTAGCTAGTTTTTTTGTTTTGATCTATTTATTTGCATAGTTCCCTTTTCTTGCTTGTGCTTCACAAAGATCTTTTAATCTCTTTTCATATTGATGGATTAAAATTTTCTTTCAGAGATATTCTGGAAATAAAAGAATCCGAGCGTAAGGCTCACTTGCAAGCTGAAGTCCTCAGGAATGCTCTTGATGAACATAGCTTGGAGCTTAGAGTCAAAGCTGCTAATGAGGCTGAAGCTGCTTGTCAACAAAGGCTTTCTTCAGCTGAAGCTGAGATAACTGAATTAAGGGCCAAACTTGATGCTTCTGAACGGTTGGTTCTGTTGATTATCAATTATTTTTAAAAGCTGTATGCTCAATTGGAAGTTGTGGTTATGTGTTAGCAATATTTTAATTGTCACGAGTTGCTAAATTTACTTTAAAATATATGTGAAAAATGTCTCGTCTTTATTCTTTCAGGAAGATTTATACTGCAATTTTTTTTTTCATTTGCATGTATTTGTTGTACATGCTCACTGTCATTTCCTTTCCTTTCCTTGAGAATTCATATGGTAGTTGCCGATGTAACTTGTGTAAATTTAGACAGTGAATATGTTAAGAAGGTACTGATTACTAAACAAATATATAATATCAGAATAATCTAATTTATTAATGACTATTTATCGTTGCTCTCTTGTCATTGACTGAAACCACATATTGTTTTCTAAAATCAGTTCAACCAATACGTGCTCTGGCGGATATATTGGAATTATTTCACTAGATTTTTGATGTGTAGTGTTTTCTCAAATATGGACAAACACCTACAATTGGTAGTCTGCAAGAAAAAAAAAAGAGAGAAGTTTTGGTTGGGGTGTGTGTATGTGGTGTTTGAGAAGAGAAGATGATGTGGTTTTTTTCTTACCGGTCTGAACAATATGTAAACTAACATTTGAGAGAAACTGCATGGTTTTGCGCTTGCGCATTGCTGCGCATTGCTCAATCTGGGGTAATTATTGAATTTCTATTAGGCATGCGTCTTAATCCAAGCGGCAGCATGATTGAACATGGATGCTAACCTTAATTTATAGTATATATGTTGACTTGATTGTTGTCTATAACCTATTTATAGGCTGTTTGATGTGCATGTTCCTTCTTTGTTCTTTAACTTGAAATTGGACCATTGCTCTCTTATTGCTGATTGTTATGATCTAGTTCTCTTCCATTTTGTCTTATCTTATCTAGTGGACTCTTGGAAGGAGAAAACATTCAATGTTCATAGATAGGTAGTATTAGAACTTATCTTATATATATGTAAGGTGATATAAGCTTGTTAACAATGATTATTGTAAGTTTAGGATTTTGACAAAATAGGAGGAGATAGTTAGAAATAGGGATGGTTACATTTCTCACACATGGTCTTCCAACTGGGGTGAAGTCCTGGAAGGAGAAAATCTCGGTATTCATACAATTAGGACTTCATTTATAATGAAGGAGACAACGTTAACAGTTTGTGATTGTAGGAGAATCATTTATGAGAGAATATTAGATTTTAGATTTCTCAAGTCTATGAGGAAGAAAATATAACATTGATATAAAATGACATTAAGAAAAAAATGATTTTGGTTTGCTCTTTTTTTTTTAACCTGAGAGAGAGAACAGAAGAAATTATATATGGAAATTCAGTAGGTTGTGCCCTTCTTAGAGTGCTATGAATTGATTAGCCACTTACAATGTGTAAAGTAAAGGCTAGGTATTAGTCTATGCTTATGATCTTGGTGTTTTACTGAGTCAGGACTTACTGCTCCAGTGCTTTGTATTCCATCTTTCAGACCTTGATGTTAAATTCAATTTTAACTGAGATTCCAACCATAGGGTTGCAATACTGTGATTTGATTCCAACCATAAGGTTGCAATACTGTGATATGTGCTCATAATCTTCAGGGTGAGTGTAGCACGCCAGGAGTGATGTGTGGGAGGTG
The DNA here is from genome assembly GCA_948193065.1 of Aleurites moluccanus. NCBI lineage: Eukaryota > Viridiplantae > Streptophyta > Magnoliopsida > Malpighiales > Euphorbiaceae > Aleurites > Aleurites moluccanus. Next base: position 12,668 of record CANXYC010974124.1, read on the forward strand.
GACTTCCTACTATCTATCCCCCTCTCCCTTCCTTCCCCACTCCTTCCCCTGAAAGTTTGGCTGATTTTCACTGTTACGATTGTGGAAGCCTGTTTGAGATTATGAAAAAACATATGATCACAGGTCTTGTATGATTGAAGATTTTTTGCATGTTTATGTTTTACCTTTTAATTTTTGAGGAAATGACACTTTGGTGACAATGTTCTCCCATAATTTCACGTGCAGAGATGTGTGGGAGCTAACAGAAGCTATTAAAAGTAAAGATAGGGAGGCTGAGGCATATATCTCTGAAATTGAGGCAAGTTGTTTTTGCCTTTTTTTTTTTGTTTTCCAGAGAGCTACAACTTTTGGTTGGAGAATTGTTTTTTTATTGATTAGTACTTGCCTTAATCATTATTCCTTCTAATATTCCATGTCTACCCATCTCTTCCTGTTGCTAAACTCTATATTCATCCAGACCATTGGTCAAGCATATGAAGATATGCAAACACAAAACCAACATCTGTTGCAGCAAGTGACTGAGAGGGATGACTACAATATCAAGGTCTGTCCTAGTTATCTGTTTTGTTTGTTTGATGGGTATGATTCGTGCATTATTAGTTAGATGTAAGAAACCTTGCCTAGCTGTACCTTACCAGTGAGGTTTTGAAATGCAGCTTGTTTCTGAGAGTGTGAAGACAAAACAGGCACAGAGTGCTCTACTTTCTGAGAAGCAGGCCCTAGCAAAGCAACTTCAACAAGTTAATGCATCAGTTGAATACGTGAAAATGAAGATTGCCCAGAGTGAGGAGCAGGTAATGATTTTTAAACACTGAAAAGATTCACTATTTATTATTCTATAATAACTGGTGGTTGAATCTTGCAGATGAAAGTTTGTTTGACAGAGGCAATTAGATGTACCGAAGAAGACAGACATCTTGCAGTCAACCTTGAAACTGCACGGTGGGAATTGATGGATGCTGAGAAGGAGTTGAAGTGGGTTAAATATGCTGTTGCTTCTTCTGAGAAGGAATATGAGCAAATGCAAAAGAAGATGGATGAAATTCAAACTGAATTATACAATGAAAGGTGGATGTTCTTTCTTTTCGATGATTAGATTAGATACAAAATTTTGGTTTGTTTTCCGCATCTGAGGTTCACTTTTATTGGATTTTGTAGCATGGATATTAAAAGATAGGTTGAATGTCTCCTTCTTGACATAAACAGTTCAGGTTCTATGATTCCTTTTATTGTTTCTTTCTATATCATAACATTTTCTTTTGTATTATTATTTTTCCGTGTCCCGCTGATGTTTCATAAGAACATTTTTTTTTATGTACTTATTTTGCTCTGTGGTATGTCCTTGTGGAGCTGTTACTACCGGCTTAGATGGTTTCACCTCATAGTATTCAGTAATATAGGTGTTCTGGGAAGTGACTTTTTAATAGCAAGTTACATATGTTCAGGATGATTGATTTAATACCCTAGAGGATTTAGAAAGTGGCAGTAGGTTGCCAAAACAGGAGTGGTATGAAGCTCTATAAGCATCTGGTCTTGTACTTGAGCCATATCTGTACTCTTGTCCAGCTCCTTGTATCCTTTTCTTTTACATGAAAAGAGGCATTCTGTAAACAAAATCTTGTCTGATTACTCGTCTTTTGCTAAACCAGAAGTGAGAGGAAGAAACTTGAGGAAGAGCTCATGGAATTGAATGATAAGATTGCCGAGTTGAGTTCTGAAAGTGGTGAGACTGCCATACAACGACTCCAAGATGAAGTAAGGGAGTGTAAAAGTATGCTCAAGTGTAGTGTGTGTTCTGACCGGCCAAAGGAGGTGAGTGCAACAGTTACATGATATTACATGATTCCGGTCTTACTTTTTTTTCTTTTTTTACTTTTTTTTTCTTTGGTACCTTGAATGAGAGGACATATTGGCTTGTTTATTTGGCAGGTTGTAATTGTGAAATGCTATCATCTGTTCTGCAATCCATGTATCCAGAGGAATTTAGAGATTCGCCATCGTAAATGTCCTGGATGTGGGACTGCATTTGGTCAGAGTGATGTTCGGTTTGTTAAGATATAAATAAGCTTCGTAATATTGTAGGTCTGTAGCTTGGATCTAGTAAATGGGTGCCTAACCGTGGAGCATCAATCTCTGATGTATGAACTGGTATGTTTCTAGGGTTAAAGAAATAAGGATTTTATAATTCTTATTATGTAATTATTTGACCAGCCATGTTTCTGTAAATGTAGAAAATACTAAGAACAGCATGGAAAGAGGGAAAGGAAGAGGAATTCCTATTCTAAATTACATTGTGTTCTTGTTTGTATTCCCATGGTTTCGAAATTATCTTATTGACTTGTAATTCAAAAAATTGTAGTCAGGCTTCCCAAGACTTGAAAGGAAAAAATCTCTCTCGAGTATTGGCAGGATATTTGATCCTGATTCCCCCGCCTTCCTCTCTCTGCAAGGCAAAATCTCGACTTGCATGCATTAGAGTGCAATGTGACACATGTTGGTTTTTTAATTTATTATTTGTTTATTTGTTAATATTTTTTAGTACGTTATAATATACTATTACTTCTTTTAAATGTTGTGTCGATTTTACTTTATAAATGCTATTAGCAGTGGTAATTTACCTTGAAATGTATAATGAATATATACATCCTAACTTGATAAAAGCTATTAAAATTTCACCGCATTTCTAACTCACTATAGAAAATGGCCAAAATGAACAACTGCCCATCACCGTCGTGACGATGACCTTTGTGTTAATATTTGGAGTGGTCCATATCTTCAAGAAGTTTTGAGGGATTGATTTTATTTTATTTTTCAATGTTCAGAGCTAATAAAAATTATATTAATTGTCGATTCTTTTTATTTGTTTATTTTTTATTTAATCATCTTAGTATCATGAATATCAATAGGAAACAAAAATATAAGGAACTATATAAATAACTGAAATTTTATTTTGAATGAATTTTAACTAATATTTGAAAATATACATGAATTTATTAGAAAAAATTTAAAGTTTTTGAATTATCATGTTAGATTTTATAATATATATAAAATGAATAGGGTACCTAACCGCATAAAATGTGTCTTTGATTTGTGTTATTATCTAGAATTAATCACAAGTAGAGAGTTTTTTTTTATCTCATGGTTTAAAATTTTTTAATGTCTATTTATTTACCAACATGAATTATTGGAAGAAATTTATAGAGCGCTTTTTCTCTATTTTATGTTGAGTTATTTTAATTTGATTTCTAGATAGGTATATGTAATGGATATCTAACTTCCTACCACTAGGAAGATATATTTTTCTATCCCAAAATGTAATAATAATATCTAAAATATATTATTTATCTATATTAATTAATTACCAATATAACTAATTAATAATTAATGGATATGGGTTTATACACATGTCATGGACATATTTAAATTCGACCCATTAATTGCAACATCTTTCACTCGCACATGACAATATACATCCCATTTATAACTAACTTTATAGATATTTTATATTAGGCAAATAGATCGTACGACCAACATATTACAAAAACTCTTTATTATACATCTGTTAGGAATATATAAGATGCCAATAAAAGTATTTTGAGTAGATAAAATATGCATCACCTCATATTATTTATCACATTTTTTTTCCTCTCTCTTTTGATCTCATAACAATTTGTATTTTCAATTATATTCACTCATAAACATAATTGGTCGACCTGTGAACACAAAAATTGAAAGCGATCACTGAGCATTCTTCCTTTTAGCTTAGTTTCCTCAATCATAATATAACTCGTTTTTCTAGAAGTGTTCCACAGGATTGAATCGCTTATAAGAACTAGCCAAAAGTCATAAGGATAATAAATTTGCGAACCATGATTCCCAAGGATCTCATATTTCCAAAAATTGAGATCATTAACTTTTGTCATCCCTCTAATCGAAATTTATGTGGTATAAAACACATGCCATAGTGTTCTCTTCTTTCCCATGAAGCACATGTCTATCAAAATAGGTTTTGATCAAAAAATACTATACACATAATAGTTTAGACACACTCTATGTCTAATTTGATTTCACTCATTTACTCAGTTCTTCAGATTTCGCATATGGTGACTCAGACAAATATAGACATAATTACACATGATTTGCCACTTGAATATCACCATAATGATATACAAATCTCATTTCCTAAAATGAGGTGGCTATCTTGTTTTAAACATGAGCTCTCTCTATTATCATTCAGATAATTTGCTTAAAAAAAATAATCTCAGCTTTATTCATCACATTAAACAAATAAAGGAGATTACCCATATGGAAAGGTCAATTTTCTTTCTGTCTGACATGCTTTTACAACTTAATAACCATAAATGTACCAAAAACATTCACACTCATGTAAGCACAAGAAACAACCATCATGTTTTTAATATTAATAAAAAATAATAAAGTAAATATCATTAAAAAAATAAATAACATAAATACATCAACATTTACTCAATCTTTGAGATTTTGTATGTCCAATGACTACATATCTAGAAATAGATTTGGTCAAAGGATCTGCAACCATTTCGTGCGCAGATATGTATTCCATGTTCACCTTTCTGTGTGTTAGTCTCACAAAATTATATTTTGTGTCTATATGCTTAGTCTTACAATGGAATTTTGGGTCTTTGGTATAAGCTATAGTTTGTTTGACTATCATATTTAACTAAAACTGATTTACTATTAGCACCTATACCCAAATGTTCCAAAAAATTCTTTAGCCAGACTGCCTCTTGTGCTGCAGCTGAAAATACTAGAAATTTAGCTTCCATTGTGCATAATGCTATACATTATTGTTTCTTGCTACTATAGGATATGATATCATTGTTAAGCAAGAAAATAAATTCAGAAGAGAATTTTCTCTCATCCACATCTCCAGCCCAATCAGCATCAATATAGCGTTTCAATCATAGGTCTCTACTTTGATAATACAATGAGTAATTTGCAGTATCTTTCAGACATTTCAATATCTTTTTAATTGTTTTCCAATATGCTGGACCTGGGTTGGATTGATATATGCTTACAATCCCAACATAAAGTAAATATTAGTTCTCCTACACTTCATTGCACACATTAGATTTTCAACTGCGCTGGTATAAGGGACATTTTTCATATGTTCTTGCTCTTCTACTAGGACATAATCTCCGACTCAAGCTTTCACCTTTGGCAATAGGAGTATCTTTGGGTTTGCAGTCACGCTGTAACAACTCAGCCTAGTCTGAACCTAATCTATATAGAGATCTTCGGGGGGGAGATTTTTAATTTCTTTATATTGTAATGTTAATATATATTTATGCATGAAATTGGTATTTATGCATGTTATTTGAATTAGTTTTATGCATATATATGGTTTAGAGGCTGCTAGGATTTAATTGGCAAATTTTGAATTTTTGGTGAACTGGGGGCAAAATGGTCATTTTTTCGTCCGTCAGAATTTTATGGATTTAATATCATATTTAAATAGAGAAAATAATTTAAAGACTTGAAAATGACCTTATTTTATTTATTTGAGCAGTAGTTTAAGAAATAATCCCAGTCGAAAAATTTTTATCGGCACGTAGAGCGATTTCGGGGTTTCGGTTGCACTAAGGGTAATTTGGTCATTTTCTTTATAATATAGAGTTATCAAGTGTGTGCAACCTTATGGTATTAGTTTAGGCTTGTTAAATCCGACCGTTGGATCAAATGACTTTAAATTGGATGGTTAGATGAGTAGGTTGCAATTTAGCTAACCTAAGCTCAATGTATGAAATCCTTGCCTATGGTTTGTGATTTGGTGCATCAAAACTATGTAAAACCTATCTAAGTTGACTTTGGATTAGCCAATAGGATTAAAGTAAGAAGAATGGACGGTTAGATTGCTAGGTTTCACAAAGATTACTATAGAACTTAAACCATTGGATCAAACCTTTTACTTTTGGACAAATTTGACTATTTATCATCTTCTCTATTAAGGAATTTCAGCCATTAACCCCCATTTTCCTTACCTTTGGTTTTGGCCAAACCCTTCACCTCCATCCTTTGATATTTTCTTCTATTTCTTTATACAAATAGTTAGTATTCTTCAACCTAAACACTAATCTAAAGTTAGAATTCAAAGGAAATTCCATTAAAGCCACCAAATCTCCATTTGAAGTTGTGAAGAACTTTGGGTAAGTTATTGGTTTTTGAGTTTTATTGTTATAGAAATGTTTATATGGCTTAGGTTGTTAATATTTATGGTTTAATTTTCAATTTTAATGGTTGAAATGCATATT
>CANXYC010974543.1:0-11814 GCA_948193065.1 Aleurites moluccanus
GACCATGCAATTATCATCACAAAATCCTGCAGCATCCAAAACAGAAATTCCTGAAATTCTCAACATTCTTATTTAAAATTAAAATAATTTTTCAAACATACAAATCAATAAAACACTACAAAAGGGCAGATATTACACCACTGTTATGATACTTGCCCCTTTTCTTCTTAGAAATGATATTTTTCGCGGATTCATTTTTGGTCGACTTGGATCTCCTAAAAAATTTCTTAGAATGTGTGATTGTGTTAGCAGCCGACTGCTGTTGTCTGATCATTTTCAAGTTATTTCTAGCTTTGCTTTCATCTTCGATTCTAATGAATTTTTTGAGATCATCCAATCCCACTTGCACCTTTTTTTATTTACATTTCAGTTTTAAAAGTATGCCATGCAGAAGGTAGTTTGTAAATTATTGCCCCAACTAAGAAGGCATCGTAGATGATGATCTTTTCATTATTTAATTTAGATCTCAGATTTTCTAGATCAGTTACTTGAGAAGTGATTTCCATATTTTCATTAAATTTGAAATCTATGAATTTGTCAATTATGTGTGTTTTTGACAATTCCTCCTTCTTTTTAAATTGAGCATGTAAATTATTCTAGATTTATTTAGCAGTGTTGTATTTGCTAAAAACTTTTGTTAACCGATCAGAAAGATAATTCAATAAATAGTCATTACAGAAGTCATCATCCTTGTTTCATTGAGATTCATCAACATCCTCCATCGTATCAATAAAGGTACTCAAAACAGTGTATAATATATTTTCATGTTTCAATCCAAATTGAGTTTTTCACTTTCAGGAATTAAATTCAGATCAACTAAAGGTTTTCAGTTTGACCATCTCAATCATAACATATTTATCCATTCTTCTATATATTTAAATAGACAATTAAATAGTAAAAATTATATAGAAGAAAAGTTGGAACAAGTGCATCTAAATCGAACTAATTGAATCAAACAAGCAATTGAATTGAACCAATAATTTGAATTGAACTAACAATTCAAATCGAATCATAAAATCGAACCGAATAAATTTCAAATCTTCACTCCCTGAGCTCCACTGTCCACACTGAGATTTTAATTCTCTTGTAATGTATGAAAACCATGATTCTCCGAGCCCACAAGCCGCCTCGACAAGCATTGTCCATTGAGAAACTAAGTGCATAAAAGCAAACCCAAAATTCCCGAAATCAATCATTTATTTATTTATTTAATCAATAACTTGAATTAAAAAATAAAAAACTTTGAAATCAAAAAATTAGAAAATTTAATATTTCAAAATTATTAGTATTTTAGGTCAAACAATATGCGATTGCTTGAAACATTACACTCTAAGTATCTAATTTGGAATATCTAGCATGTTGCCTCATAGCTAGCATATATATAGGATTACACTAAAATTAAATCAGTTAATGGACTCTTACCCATTAAACCCACTATAAAGATCCATTATCTATTAAAATTTATATTAAAATATATATTAGAATTATTTAATATACCAAACACTAATTTCACTCATTAATCTTCACCTTCTTACTTAGTAAGAACATAATCCCTTTTCTTTAATTTGTAACACTAATATCATTGAATTTCTATTAATATTATCATGATACTCATTCTTTTAATTTTTTTTTAATTTAAGAATTTGATTAAAAATTAATAATCGATATTTGGTTGGTGAATATTTTAATATTGCATATTCAAGAACCTTTGTTAGTAAAAGAGCAAATAAATTACACTAATTTTTTTTTTTTAAATAAAGCCAAATATCAATAATATTATTTTCATATTAAAAAATGACATTTTTTTTTCTTTATACTAAATAAATAAATGGTGTATAATTTGGTTGAGATAAAAGTACATTTAAAAGTATTATGTAAATTAGGTCTTAAAAATAATTAAAAAAAGAAATGAAATGATTTTATTACTTCCCAATTTTATATATAATCCAAAATTATAATTAAGTTAATTATTTTTTTACTAAATTAAATATACAACGTTTAATAAGTAAATATTAATTATTTATTGAGGATAAATAAAAAATAAAATAATTAAAACTACATATTTCAATAAATATATATATATATAGAATTTAATAGAAATAATAAAATTTTCATAATTCATCGAAAATCCGCTAGTTATTACACTCTATCATATAAACTTATAATTTAAATAAAAAATATGTGTGAATCATAAATAAATCAATCGAATTTATAATGTTATAAAATTTAAAATTTAACTTCAATTTATTAAAAGAATATATCATATATCCTAAAATAGTGGTTTGAGATAAGATAAAAATGAAATAAGAACAAGTTTCACATACCTAGAATAGTGGATAAAAAAGAACTAAAATTCAAGGACACTTGCTATTCTTCAATTTTACTTCCATTATTGAGAGGTTAGTTTTAAATAAGCTTAGGCATTAATTATTGGATCATAATAACTAGGATGTTTGAATTGTTCATATTTATTTATTGTACATAAGAATTGTATTGTTTAGTCAAATTTACCACAATGTTTTTTTCCAATCGATTCCGTATATAGATAGAGTAATGGATCTCTAATCATATGGTCGGTTCAAGTTTCACATACCAAAACTCAGTCAATGATGACAATCAATAACAAAAACTCCAAAATTTAATAACAAAGCAAACAAGAAATTGAAGTCCTCTTCCTGGATTTTCAGCCTGAATGTGGATTTGGTCAAACTTCGAAATTCCATGAGCAGAATCTTCAGGAGCTTCGAGTGGGTCATCTTCGAAAGGATGGGTTTTAGAGAGAGATAAAGTTGGGGTGAGAAGAGAGAGAGTGTAATTGCAAAGTTAAAGTGCATGAAGAATTAACTGGGTTTTTGAATAGATAGAAAGAGAGGAGGAATAAAATAAAAAAATTGAAAAAAATGGAGGTTGGAGAAGAACAGATGGTAGAAGCATGGCTGGAGAATAGCGACACTGACGCTGGACCTCCCATGCTCAACCTGGAGTGTAATTCGCGGCTATAGTCTATTTGTTTTATCAAATTTCTTTTAATTTGTGCTATTTGTTTTATTTTTTCAGTTTTTTAATCTTCGTGTTTGTGATATGATTGCTTAGATATGCTGGAATTTTTTGAAATTTTTTGCTGGAATTTTCTTCATATTAAACGTTTATACGGTTTTGAGATTAAGAGGGTGTTTGGATAGAAAGATAAACGTTATAAGCTGCGTTTTAGGAGGAAATTAATGTTAAAATTAGGAGTTTTGTAGTTTTTGAAGTGTTTGGGTAAAAAAAGGAAACTAGATTATTTTTAATATTTAATGTAAATTTTAAAAATTGAGGAGAAGAGCTTTATAATTAACGCTCGTTTTTAACAAAACAATATTATTTTAACAAAAGACTATTTTTTATGTTTTTATCCAAATACTCTCTAAATTTTAAGATTAAATCACAAAATTAAGTAATTGATTTTCGTCAATTTATTAATTTTTATATTGTTTTGGCTTAAATGGGTTGGTTTTGGTGGTGTAGGTAGTAGTAGATTGTGGTGGAAATGACGGGTGGAAATGAAAGTTTTATTGTAATAAAGAGTGATGTATTTAAGTGAAAATTATATTGAAAATTAGGGATATTATATATTTTTTATATAAATTTAATGATTTTTTAATAAAAAAATATTGAATTTTAACAGAATTAAAATGTAAAATTTTATTAATATAATTTTTTAATATAATTGATCAAAATATAAAAATTTTAAAATAATTAATTTTATTATTTTTTAAGTTTATATTCATTTCTGATGCGATAATTTTTGGTAATAAATTAAGATTGTATACAAGATGGGCTTGGTTGATCTAGAGGCATTCTCAAATTCAGTTAGAAATATTTTGGTGAAATTCAGCCAAAATTATTTCAACTAAAATTCAATTCAAATTTCGTTCAAAATTTATAATAAATTTTGAATCGAGAACGGACTGACGTATTTATATATTTATTTTAACTAAAATTCAATTCAAATTTCGTTCAAAATTTATAATAAATTTTGAGTCGAGAACGGACTGACCTATTTATATATTTATTTTTTTATTAGATATAATTTATTTTTTATTTATTAAATTTAATTTTTTAAAATCACTTCCATTAGATATTATCTTACCATATATGAATTTAATGATTTTAAAATAAATTTATGTTTTAATAAAAGCAAATAAGTTAACATAAATATTATAAATTATTATGATATAATCTCATTATAATATAGCTTTTATGAAAAAATATAAATGAGTGAGAAGTTTAACAAATTACAATTATATATATATATATATATATATATATATATATATATATATATATATATATATTCTTTTCATTTTTTTTTTCATCTATCATTTTAGAAATTTATTTATTTTTATTTTTAATTATTATTTTAAATTTTTAAAATAATATTTATTCATTTTTTCCTACTTTATCCTTATAGCATTTAATTAGAATACAATAACTTAATTTAAGATAAGATTAAGGATATAAAATTAAATAAATTATTTTGAACCTAATTAATAAGTATTTTAATATGTATATAAAATCTTAAGTCACATATAAAAAAAATACGGAGGATTTAATTTAAATTTTATCCGAATTTAAGTGGAAGTTAAAATTATATGCTAAATTCAATTAGGCCAAACTCATATACAGCACAATTAAAAAATTTCGGATCCAACACTTCAAACTTCGAGCTAGCCGGTCAATTTACAGCCCTATAATAAATGCTAGAAGAATATATATTAAAGGTGAACGGTAGAGCAAGTTGGGATTGCCAAGAGAATTAAGTCCAAAGTACAAATATAATAAAAAAACCCTATCCTTTTAGTTTTAGCTCATGTAGATTTATTTTTCTTTTATTTTCTAAATTTTTAGATTCTTTTTGAAAATTGAAATAAGAAAGGAAAAATAAAATAAAATGGGACAAAAATTATTCATTATTTTAGAGTTTAATTATTTTGGATAAGAAAAGATCTCAAGAAATTAGTTATCCTTTTAAATTTATATTTATTTTCTCTTTAAAATGGAGAGAATAAGAAATATCTTTTACTTATTATTAAAAATAATTTTTTATTAATATTATTTTATCCATAATAACTAATACCTTTTCTTATCCTTTAAACCTCTAAATTTAAAATATTTACTAATTATTTCATTTTATTTCTTTTCATATCCCATGAATTAAAAATTATTTTTTCCTTTCTTATAAAAAAACTCCCAAAAATTTCTTGTTATTTTAACAAAAAAAATCCTAAATTATCATAAAAAGTTCTTTTTATAAATGTTGGAATTTATATAATTTTGAAAATGCTAACATCAAAAGTAACTATTGATGTTAAATAGTCTAATTATATATAAACTCATTCAATATCTTATATTTAATCCATAAATACTCATCCATTCAATATTTTATATTTAATTCATAAACACTTCTCCTCAAGTGATAACTTTGCAAATTAATAATGAGAACTAAGTTATTATAATTGAAAGCTTAACACAAGCTAAAAGACAAATTTGAAAGTCTATTATCAAGTGAAAGGTGAAAGATAATTGAAAGAAATCACCATAGGACAAGAATTGAATCCGAAATATACCAAAAATTGAAATTTCAATCCGAATTATAATTGAATGTAGGTACATAGTACATTTTTCCACCTTGATATCATCTTATAAATGTTAGAGTTTATAGAATTTTGGAAGCGCTAACCAGAAAAGGCAACTATTGATATTAGAATATTCAATTATATATAAACTCATTCAACATCTTATATTTAATAAATGTGAATTTATATTTTAATAGTTCTAATAAATCCTTTATATTTTTATGATTCACTTAAACTTACAAACTTTTTAAATTTGGCTCAATTAAACTTATAAGTCAACTTCATTTTTTCCCTCGTAAGTTTTATGGCCTCACGTTTTAGAAAAATAGGAAGAAATCGCCACAACCCTCAATTTAGACTCATCCATATCACACTTTGTAGAACCCTTCACCATAGGGGTGATAATTTTTCCTGCCTTGTCATGTACCTATTCCGGCCTGACTCAAATGAAGTGGAAATTTTTTTTTTCTTTTGAATCCGTGTCGGGTCGGATCGAGTTTGGGTAATGATAATATCCGCTCCGATCCGATTATATATATTTTTATTTTTTTAATATTTTTTTAATATTTAATATTTATATTTTTTCTAATTTATATTTATTTTTTATGTGAAATATAAATTATATTGTATGAATATTTGAAATAATACATAATAAATACATACATATTTTTAAAGAAAAATGAAAAAAAAAGTATATAAACGAGTATTATCCCACCTGAATCAGGGTAGGTGAAGGGCCTGTATTTTTATTTTTAAATAAGTCAAATTCGAATTTTGTAAAACCTGACCCAAATTCGATCCATTATCATCCTTACTCCACCCCATTATCCACATCAAGCAAGCAGTGACACCTTTCAAGAATAAAAGTTTCTACACAAAAAGAAAGCCCTAAGCAGGAGGTGAGCAAAAAATCAGACTGTAATATCCTGAATTTTAAATTAATTATTCTAGTATATTTTAGTGAGAAATAATAATTATTTTAAGAATATTTAATTAGTGATGAATATAAAAATACTTTATGGGTTACATTATGTTAATTTAAAATTCAAAAAAAAAATTATGTTTATTTAATAATAAAATATGTATTTAATTATAAATAAGTGTTATGAAAAATAAAAAAAAATAAAAATAAAAACAATAATAATAATAAGAACAATAATAAGAATGTAGAAGATAGAGTTTTTTATTATCTTCTTGGTATATATTACAAAATAATATGAATTCTATTTATAGGGTTCATCTTCATTATATGTTACAATATATAAACCCACTATAAATTACAACATAAATTATAACATAAATGGTGTAATAAAATTAAACTTAAATATAAAAACTTATGAGTAGTGGGATAAATGAATGAATATCCACATTTATCTATATATTTATAATACTCCTCATTGGATATCCATTTTTATAAAAAATATGTCTCATTAAAACCTTACTAGTAAAAATCCAGTGGAAAAAAAAAACTAGTGAAGAAAAAAGAGTATAATATTCCAGCATTACAAATAGTACACTACCTCATTAAAAATTTTACTAGGAAAATTTAGTGGGACAAAATCTTTGATTAAGGAAAAAAGAGTATAGTGTTAAACTCTCCTTATTTGCAATATCACTGAAAATCTTTGAGGCGTCACATTTCAATACTGTTAATTAATTTCTTCAATGTTGCAGTAGGTAATACCTTAGTGAATAAATATGTTAGATTGTCACTTAAACGAATTTATTGAACACCAATTTCACCATTCTTTTGTAATATATTAATGCACCTATTGCATAAGATATGATACTTCATGTCACGACCTAACTTTGGATTGCGACAATCCTAGGATGCAGGAGATGCCAATGGCGACCAGCACCCGTAGAACCCAATATCACATGCAAATATCTATAACCATCAATTAATTAATTATTTTACTTAGTTACTATTCAGTTTGCAATTCTATAATTTGTCTGTAATTTCTATGCTATTGACTGTAACATCCATCATCATATATCATATCAATACTCAAATATCATATAATATCATACAAACATATTCATATCCTAACTAACCCATGCATACCCCATGAAGCAGCTAATTTATAAACATCAAAATACTATATTTAATATAATTACATTGCTAATAAAAGTTGCAGAAATCCACAGAGTGTCTGAGATTGAGATTCTGCTATCTATTTAATATTGTAATAAAATACTCCTTACAAATACTGAATGGAAGAAAATAAATCTTGAAATAAATTCTGCGTAAATTTATTGTCTCCAAGGAAAAAATCACAGAAATCTAGTTGGTAAGTATTTGTGGAATTCTTGGCGGCTACTAAGCTCTCCAAAGTTCCGATCTCCTTCTTGGAAGTTTAGGGTCCCTATTTATAGCCGAAAGATGAGCTTCTCTTCCAAAAAACCCTAAAACTCCCTCGAAAACTGGGTCCCATCCATTAAAAACCGGGTGTTGACAAACCGGTTAGCGCGTGATTGCATCGTATAAGCGCTAACCGGGTCGTTCTACGAATAACCGGGTCGTTCCTCAAGGTAACCGGGTCACCCGGTTATAGAGTCTGTGACTCGCAGCTTCTTGTGCCAAACTTGCCTATTTTCTTTCTTGCGACTCGGTTGACCTTTGCTTAGCGGCTCGACCCTCCTTGTATCATATTCAAGTCAATTCCTTTTGCCAAAATTCCATCTGCACAAGAATTAAAAAGAATTAAAACTTACATTAACTAGCTATAATGGGTTAAAAAGAATTAAAATAAGTATAAATTATTTAATATTGTCCCTAATTAAATAGATAAAATATCAACCTAACAGGCCCATCCAGGCAAGTTTTTTGGCAAATTTCCAACTTTTGCTATTATTCTTCATATATGTATATATGATCATTCTATAGCTATTTAAGCTTTATTTGTGATATATAAAGTGATTTTATTGAGACACAAGCATATGATATTAAAACATGACTACTTCGATGGGTAATGTGAAATTTCATCGACTTTGTGCACACTAGTATAATTAAATTAGCCCGTGCTGGAGAGGGCGTGAAATATTCTCTAGTAATCATAATTTGGCCCATGCTATGGAGGGCGTGTTAATATTCCTTAGTCGTAAAGGCTGATCCCCTTTGCGTATAGTATACTTTGCACTGAAATATCGTGCCTATTATGAATAAAGCTTATGAACTTAAATATGATTTAATCCTGTTATATCATATGTGGATTGGCTTATATATATTAAATTTTGATATGAATATCCAAATGTTATTGATATAAATTCTTGGTACTTATTTTATTACTTCAGTATATTGAATCTACAGGCCATATATGAGCAGCTCTTCATATTATAGCATTTACTGTATTCTTATGCATTTTGGATTCATTGAGTATTTTTATACTTTCCCCCTTCAGTGGTTATCATTTCAGGTTAGCTGTGAGGACCGTATTCCATTGGCATCTTATCCTCGCCGTGAAAGTTTTGACATTAGTGTTATATAAACTCCAAATCTAAAGTATTTGTAAATATTATACATAATAGAGGTTCCATGGTATTGTAAATTAAGTTTGGCATGTATATATATGTATGTTGCATCCTTATATCTAAGTTACATTTTGGAGATATAATTATATATTTTGAGATGTGTGATTGTGATCTGTTGTTCAGATGTTGATATTGAGTTGTTGTGAAGATCCAGAGGGATCCTTGATATTGAGATAGATATGGAAGTATATAGTTGAAGTGCTTATTTATATGTTTAGCGGCTGGGCATACTCCTTATATAGAGGAAATGCTGCCCAATTTTTCATAAGTTTGTTAAGCCATATTGAGCTTATTAATGTATTGCATGCCATATAGTATAGTTATATGGGTTCTTCGTGGTATTGGTAGCATAAGCAACACCCGTACCCTAGGACCGTCATGGCTCCCTAGTTGGGCTGTGACAGACATGTACTAAACTCCAAGTAAAACCAGATGCTAAACGTCTTCATTTTTTAAATAAGAGTTGTTGTTCTCAGATTGAGTATGTTCTTAAAAGATATGGGTGTCCTACAAGAAATGAAAAAAGATCTGAGACATGATCTTTTTCTTGCCCAACTGAAAATAAACAATTTAAAAGATACATAAAAAGAAGAATATCGAGAAGTGATAGAAATAACAAATAGAGGTCTAGTAAACCATATAGGTTTATTAGGATAAAAATGAACTTCAGGGATAAAGACAGAATATAGGGCTTTAAGAAAAATATGGTAGAATCCCTAAGTATCCATAAGGAAAACCTCTTAGTAGATGTAATTGTTGTTAGATTTATGGATCAAAAGATCACAAAGAGAGGCTTGATTTTACATCAAAAATCCTTTCAGAATGGATTTTATACAGAATTAAAATTTAGGCCAGTTTCAGGCATTTTGGCAGTGTTGTTTTAGGTCATTTTATTAAAACTGCCCAAAAGTGGATCATTAATGGTTTTCAATCAAGGATATCATTTCATATGCATAAATGCATGACTTATGAATGAATAATGCATGAATCATATATATAGACTCACCTCTAGCAAAAACTTCAAATATTTCCTCCAATAAACCTAGCCAGCCCGCGACTCGCCATCGGCGGCTCTCACTTGAGAACTTTCCTCTATAACAACCAAATTACTCTGATAAGATTTATACTCATTACTATCCATATCAAAACACATATTAAATCATATCAAAGCATATTAGCACACATAAACACATATTATACACCAAAGGCCCTATATCATACTTTTGACACTTTTCATACCTTTTATGCATCAAATGCATTTCTATCACCATATTTCATTCATATTACACATATTCATCATTATAATGCTAAGTTAAGAACTTCCAAATACTTAATTCAATATTTCATACCAAACATATATTACATTTCAAGTATGATTTCCAAATACTTATATCATTCAACCTTTCCACATTTGAACTTATATATTTCCATCATTCATGCCATTAAACTATATTCAAACCTTACTTCTTCAATTGTATTAGCCTAACATATTAAAGTAACAAAGTCAATATAGTTCCACCTTAATGGAAATCATTCCATTCATCCATTTTTCAACACCAATTAATCATACAACATTTATATACATCAAATGCATAACATTCATCCATAAATACCTATTAAACATCAAAGCATCATTCATCATTTAAGCACCTCAAAGTTTCGGTCCAAATGGAGTTTCATCCAAAATAATTCATTTCCATCAAATAACTACCAATTCATGTTAAACACATCATATACACATCATTCAAACCTTTAAACCTATTAAACATCAAAATCAAACATCATTGTTCATCATCATATATTTCGGCCGAAAC
The DNA here is from genome assembly GCA_948193065.1 of Aleurites moluccanus. Taxonomy (NCBI): domain Eukaryota; kingdom Viridiplantae; phylum Streptophyta; class Magnoliopsida; order Malpighiales; family Euphorbiaceae; genus Aleurites; species Aleurites moluccanus. The sequence continues at coordinate 10,964 of CANXYC010974543.1, forward strand.
CAAAGTTCCTTCAAATGGATTTATTCCAATCATTTAACCATTAATTCATACTAAATACATTAATTAAACATCATTTGAACCAAAAGATTCATCAAAACATTACTTTGATTCAAAGTTCTTCCTATTAGGGTTTCATTCCAACCTTTTGAATTTCTTCCATCCAAAACATGTTTTGAACACTAATAAACATCAAAGAACACCTTATAATCATATTTGAATCAAAAGAATCACAAAATCAATAACTTACCAAAAGTTCTTCAAAAACTTCAAAGCTTTTATTCTTAGCTTTTTCTTGTTTTTCCTTAGAATCTAAGGTTATATTTGTGTTTACAAGGATGGAATTTACTAGTTTCTATCAAAAATTGGAAGAACATCATAAGATTTGGTGTTTCTTCAAGGTGGTCGAACCATTAATGGAGGACAAAAGAGAAAATGCTTGGTGATTATGGCTAAGGAAGATGAGAATGGTGAAGTGGTGGGAAAAATCTAACTAAATATCAAAGGCATGATTCCATACATTATGCTTATGGTAGAAATGGTGAAACCTAGCCATCCAACCATCCATTTCTTCATCATTTCATCAAATGGTTAGATTTAATCAAGCCTAAAATGATACCATAAGGTTGCATACACCATATAAGTCCATATTCCAAAGGAAAAGACCAAATTGCCCTTAGTTCAAATGAAGCTCCTCAATCGAGCAACTTACTGGGAATTATTTTCTACCGGGTTTAATTCTCCAACAAAACTTCAAATAAATAAAATATCATCATTTTCATGTCCTAATATTCTTTTCTACCTTCAAATATCATGTTAATTTCCATAAAACTCGAAGGGGTGTGAAATGACCA
>CANXYC010974598.1:0-13775 GCA_948193065.1 Aleurites moluccanus
ATTGGATTTTGATTTCAAACATTTTCAGAATGAAATCGGATGAAAAAATGGATTTTGATTTCAAACATTTTCATAATGAAATCAAGTGGAAAATGGATTTTGATTTTCAAACATCTTTCAGAATGAAATTGGATGAAAAAATGATTTTGATTTCGCCAAGGGCTGTTTGGGCTTAAAACAATTTTCGGCTTGCCAATGGCTACTTAGGCTTAAAATGATTTTTGGTTTGCCAAGGGCTACTTGGGCTTAAATGATTTTTGGTTTATCAAGAGCTACTTGGGCTTAAAAAGATTTTTGGCTTGCCAAGGGCTACTTGGGCTTAAAATGTTTTTTGGCTTGCTAAGGGTTACTTGGGCTTAAAATGATTTTTGGTTTGCTAAGGGCTACTTGGGCTTAAAATGATTTTTGGTTTTTTTTTTCAAGTTCAAAATTAAATGAGTGAGACTTTAATGATATGTGACTTATAAACCTTTGAGTTAAAGGAAATGATACATGGCTTAAGAGATTTTCCAAAGTCTGAGGAAATAATACAATTTAGGATGCCCTAAATCGGAAAGAATTTAATAAGATGCAATGCCCTAACTCTATGCTAGGGTAAAAGTGAAAACCTAAGCTCTTTAGGCAATCGATTTTTTTTTAAAAAAAAAAAAGCAAACCAAATTTCGTTCTAGTTTGGAAAATGCAATTACCTTTGGAGGGTTCAATGAGCTTTTATTGACACTAATTGAGACTCTGAATTTGCATCTGCATCCTATTTCTAATGCATGTTTTAACAAATCTAATACCTTGAACCAGTGAAAGGCTAATATGCATTCTAAGGTGACAATTTATGAGAAATGTCAGATTAATGATTGAAATTTTAGTAGGATGCTCCACTCTTTGAAGGAAGGTGACTTGTGGAAAGGGGTAGCTTGGTCATTTTGTTGGTCTTTAAGGGTGAGATTAAAGGTGTTGATCTTGGATCAAAGGTTGCATTAGGTTTGATCAAACGGTGAGATTTTAGCTGATCTGGTATCTTGGATTTGAATATGGTTTGATCTTGGATCAAAGGGTAAGTTTAGGACTTAATCTTAGATCAAAGGGTAAGTTTAGGACTTAATCTTGGATCAAAGGTTGAGACTATGGTTGATCTTGAATCATGGATTTGAATAGGGTTTAGACTAAGGGATGCACTTGGGTTCTTGTGGAGATGACCCATTTTTAGGGATTGTAATTCAAAGAGATGGCCTGCTTTTAAGGAATGATGACTTAGATCACTTTGGTGGTCATTAAGGTTTAAGAGGGAGTTGGCAATTTGTTGGGTAGTGACAGCGGAGTGGTGAGGTTTTAAAGCCACATTTAGTTTTGACCGAGGATGTTAGATTGAGGATGATTCTATGCTCAGTATTGGTTCAAAGATTAACTTGGAAGGCTGAGGTTAGGTATGCCTTGTTGGAATGGTTTTGGATTGTTAAAGGTCAACTATATGAGCTGGTCTTGTTGATCTGATTTTGGACACCATGTGGAAAGCTATGTGGATTGGTTTTAATTCGGACTGAAGGATTAGCTTTGAGAGTTTGTCTGCTTGGTTCTTGCCAAAGATGACTTTGTTCAATGAGGTTTATGGAAGATGAATTTGTGATTGGCTTTGTCTCAGGTTAAAGGCTTTTTCAGATGGGTTCGAACCTTCAAAAAGATAACTTGGCTGCTTAGGCTCATGGTCCTTGATCGTGATCCACTTTTAATTCCATACCGGACCTAACTTCAAAAGGGCAATCGGTTTTAAATTTGGTAATGAGGGCTTGGCTATTCGGATGATTCATGGATCACTTGAGAATTTCGACTTTGGTTTCACTGTTGAAGATTATATGAATTCGAACCCTTTTTTCTCAAACCATTGAATCCTTTCTTCTTTGCCCCTTGAACTTAGACTTGCTTTTGGGAAATGGGAGGTTTTATGAGTTTGTTTTATGGAAAAAACAAGCGGAGCTTTTCCTACTATTTGAGATTAAAAAGATTCTTGAGGATGACATTTTGTCGGTTTGGACAAGTAGAACTAACACACGGGTCAACGACTTGATTAACAATTTGCCTGTTGGGTTCTTTGGAGCTGACACATGAGTCAAATGACTTGAAAGAAAGGTCATTCATCATGAAAGGAAAAGACTCTTTGATTTGATGATTTGGACAATCGACTCAAGGAATGATGACTTTGGATTACTTATCCTCGGATGATGGATTTAATCTACTTAGCCACAATGACTAGATGTTGACTTTAGAAATCATGCCCCTGATGAGGGATTAGGGTAGTTTAGGCACTTAACTGCTTTGACTAAGAGATATGACGATTGACTTAAAAGGACATACCCCTGATGTGGGACAAAGACAACTTAGCCAATTAGCTAAGAGACGTGACATATTAACATGACAATCGTTTGATACTAAAATGACTTTGATGACTCTGACGAGGACTTGTTAGCAACTTTTGCTATGATGATTGACTCAGAAAATTATTTTTTGATTTTTTTTTCTTTGCTCTAATTTTTTTCCAAGTTGCCCTTTCGGGTTTTCAACTCGCCGAGATACTCTAATTTTTACCTAAGCCCCCCTTATTCAAGTTTTCAACTTAGCAAGCACAAATTAATTAATCTAGGCACAAAAAATGATAATTTTATTATGCTTTGGACCATACCCAAGGTGGGCTACCTACGTATCTCCATTTGCATTTTTTACTCATCAATCAATTTTTCTTTTGGGAGAATCAGACCCTCTTAGTTCTGTTCATTCAATGCATCATCTGATGGAAATGTTACAAAGTACCTTTTCAATTGATCAAGATTACGAGGATTCAAAAATTCATTCCCATCCAAATCCATGAGTATGACACCTCCGACGGACAAGATCTTTTTGAGCATATATGGATCAACCCAATTTGGTCTGAACTTCCCTTTTGGTTCCTGAATTGGAGCTATGATTTCCTTTTAATACCAAGTTGTATTCCTCCAACCCTCTAACAGTTACTCTCTTATTGAAATGCCTTTCTTGAGACATACTTTAGATCAAATGTCACAAGTTCTGTCATTCAACATGTCATTTTGCTGTCAAGAACTGACCTCTCTATAAGGAATTTCAAGGCGCTCTTGTCTGTAAGAACATAAGTAGCAAAAGAACTTAAGTAATGTTGAAGCTTATGGCATGCCCAAACTAAAGTAAGGCACAACTGCTTGATTTGGTTGTACTTAAGTTCATGAGCTAGCATTTGCTTATTCAAATAATAGATGGCATTCTCTTTATAAGAATCTTTGGCATTCTGGGCAAGCATTGCCCCCATGGCTTCTTAAGTAACAGATATACAGAACAGTAATGGTTTACATAACCTTGGAAGTTGTAAAACTGGAGGGCTCAATAAGTACTTTTTTTTATCTTTTCAAAGACATTTTGACAACTATTATTCCACTGTGTAGAAACTCCCTTTTTAACAATTTGAGAATTGGACCACACACACATGAATGACTAATGTATTGTAACCTTCTAAGAAAACCCCTAATCTCCTTTTCAATCTTTGGGGCTGGCATTTCTAAAATGGCTTTTGATTTCACTGGATCAACCTCTATACCCCTCTTACTAACCATACAACCCAAAACACCAAGAGATACACCAAAAAGGCATTTAGCACAGTCCAACTTTAAATTGTATTAGCAAAGTCTAAGGAAGAATCATCTCAATGCTCCTAAATGATCATCAGTTGTTAGAGATTTTATGACCATATCATCCACATATACCTCAATATCTTCATACATCATATTGTGGAAAAGAATGATTGCCATCCTTTGGTAGGTTGCCCAATGTTCTTTAGCCTAAAAGGCATAACCTTATAAGAATAGGATACACCTGGATTTGGTTATATCCCCTATACATATCAGTCAAAGAGACTGTTTCAGATCCTGCCATATGATTAACCAATAAGGCGATATGAGGTAAAGGGAAATCATCCTTTAGCAAGCCTTGTCCATCCTTCTGGGTACATGCACTATTTTGGCTAACCACGAAGGGTAAGTAATAGGCTCGATAAAACCATTCTTCAACAACTTGGAAACTTCTTGAGAGACCATTTTGCCTTTAACCTTCACAAGTTTTGCTTTACAGACTTCATTTTCTTCAGGGTTGGAATCAATACTTGTCATATGCTCCGGTCCTTAGGCAAAGCCATCTAAGAATTCCTGAACTATTTTGAATAAAGAAGCCTTGCAAAATGATGATGCCATATTTGCAATTTTCAGTTCATTATCTGTGCCAAAAGTTAATTGATTCCTTTTTTTCCTTTTTTTTCTCTTTTTTTTTTTACCTTTTTTTCACTCAAATTGGATAAAACAATTAAAATGAAAAGGAAGATATAAGAAGAATTCAAACTTTTATTATGAAAAAGAATACCTAATGAAAAGGAAGATATAAGAAGAATTCAAACTTTTATTATGAAAAAGAATACCATCATCCATGGTTACATCAAAATTATAGGAAAGACCAAAAAGGTTGATTACAGGCTCGAAAAAGGAAATGAGAAGAAACTTGACTCAAGAGATTCTGACTCTAACTCAGGTTTAGACTCTTACTTGGACTTAGACTCTGATTTGAATTCAATCTCAGACAGGTCAAATTAACTGGGCTTGAATTCCTCCATAAACTATGCTAATGTGAGCTCTGGTTGATGAGGTGGGGTCTATTTCCACTTACCTCCCTCCTAATCTGAATCTTCAGACCTGAAGGGATTGATAACAGTTCAAAGGTAAATAGAGGCGTCAGATATCAGGCCAGGGGGAAGGATATCTCCAATGTCAATGAGATCTTGGATTTTGTGTCTTAAGTTCTTGCACACATCTGTTTTATGCCCAGCACTTTGATGATAATCATAATACTCATTCATATTTCATCTTTTAGGCAAAAGGTTAGGTGGTACCTTTGATTCTAAAGGTGTGACCAATTTAGATTTCAAAACCTTCTTGTAAACGAAGCTTAAGGGCATACCTAAATCCGTGAATTTCCCTTTCAGAGACCGACTCTTCTGTTTGGTAGAGGTAATGGAAGTGAAGGTGTTAATTTGCTTATATCTTTTCTCCATTATGTGGCCTTATTATAACACAACAGTATTGCGTTTCACAGACTTTTCCATGGGTGAATGGGTAAAGGTTTCCTTATGTTGAAAAGGATTTAAGGAAATGGAAGGGTTGGTGTTAGTCAGGTTAACTTGAGGTGTATTTGAAGAGCTTGGATCAGCTGGTTTGGGCCTGGTCTGATTCATGGATTTTATGTCATCAATCTAGGAATTCAAAGCTTTGGTCACATAGGCCAGTGCATTGTGGAAGCTGATTTGTTGAGCGGTGAGGGCTTTGGAAAAGTCGGCCTGTTGAGCAATCAATATTTCATTGAAGCTGGCTTATTGAGCGATTAAGGCTTCGTTGAAGTGGATTTGTTGAGCACTAAGGGTGGATTTGAGCATGACTTCAAAATTCTCCTCTTGCCTTTTGATGAGGGTGGTAAGAAGTATGTCCATAGCATCCATATTGGTTGGATTGGCCATTGGTACCTTTTAAAGATAAGGAAAAGGATTAGTGCATGGAAGAGAAAACCTAACTCTGTTCTAGGTTTTTAAGGGAAAGGAAAACCTAACTCTATTCTTAGCTTATAAGGAAAAGGACACCTAACTCTGTTCTAGGTTTATAAGGAAAATGACACTTAACTCTGTTTTAAGTTTATAAGGAAAAGGACACCTAACTCTGTTCTAGGTTTATAGAGAAAACTTATGTATTGCAAATTCCTAGGACATTGATTCCTAAAGTAAGGTGGGCCAAAGTTATTTGGATTTTAGGATTTTGGGCTTTACTCTAAAGCACAGAGGTCCAAGGGTAATTGAGCTTGGAGAGATCAAGGTGCCAACTGGGGCTTTGTGAGATCTTAGTACCAACTGGGTTTGGGCTTTGGAGAGATAATGGTGCCAACTGGGTTTGGGCTTTAATGGGCCTTGGGTTCATTTGAGTAAAAGGTGTTTGAGGCTGATGGGCCTTGGGTCCACTTGGGTTGAGAGGTGTTTGAGGTTAATGGACACTGGTTCCATTTGGGTTGAGAGGTGTTTGAGGCCGATGGGCTTTGGGTCCATTTAGGTTAAGAGGTGTTTAAGGCTAATGGGCCTTAGTTCCATTTCAGTGAGAGGTGTTTGAGGCTGATGAGCCTTGGGTCCATTTGGGTTGAGAGGTGTTTGAGACTAATGGGTCTTGGTTCCATTTGAGTGAGAGTTGTTTGAGGCTAATGGGCCTTGGGTCCATTTGAGTGAGTGTTGTTTAAGGCTAATGGGCCTTGGTTCCATTTGAGTGAGAGTCGTTTTGGAATGACTCTCAACTGGTTCAAGGTACAACATAAACTCATTCAAAATGGAATGCTTGCTTTATGAATAATAAATGCATGTATGCATTCGTATGAAGAAAATTAGTTCATGACGACAGCTTAATATTATTATGGTTCATGGGCCCTAAGGTCCAAGGTCTAATATTCATTACATGAAGACTAGGTGTAATACCTTATATTTATGCACAACAAGTTTTAGTGAATAAATTTCTCAGTATGTGGATTAAAATTATCGAAATAGCTAATGATAATTTTGAAAACTCAGTTAGAGCGAAAGCGAGAAAATTTTTCGAAAATCGTCGGTACCGATATCGCTGTCGAAAAATAGTAGTACAGTCGACAGATGAATTTCTGAATTTGGATTGAGGATAAATGATAATGTATATGCATGTGGGAATACAGTAAAAAGAAATATGAGAAAATGTTTAAGAATACTGATAAAGTAAGCAATGCAAAACCATAAATAAAGGGAATTTTCAGAGAATAGTGAAAATTTGACAGTCCGAGTTTTAGAACGACTCTGAAACTATTTTTACTAAATATTATTAATAAAAATAAGATGTTTGAACATTTACTTTGAATTCCAATTCATGACAAAATTATCGGAATAAATTACCGAGTGAAAAAGGACCAAAAATAAATTTTGGAAAGTTGGAGGACCAAGAGGTTAATTTGCTATTTTTGTCTTATTATATAAGCAAAAACTTAGAAATTTTCTGCATTTTTCTCTCCACCATCCGTAGCCATTTTCTTTCTTTTTCCATTTGAATTTTTCTTTGATTTGTGAAGAAAAGTTGTTGGAAACTTGCATTTAAATCCATACAAACACTAATCTATCAAATTCAACTATGGAAATTCAAGGAAATTGAAGAACTCCAAGGAAGAAATTTTCGGCCACTTTGTGATTTTTAGGTAAATTATTTATTTGTTAGTTTTTATGGTTTAATTAGGTTAATTTGATGGTAATAAGATCGGGTAAATGGTTTAATTGCATCAATTGATGTCTTATTGACTTTATGCTCATCTAATTGATTTCTGATGAGTTATTGATATTGTCGATGCCATTAGTTTGAAATGGTATCTATGGATGTGTTTATTACTTCTATTGACTCCGAGGTGACTTGACAGAGCTGCTGTTCCGACAGGGTAATGAGTTTATGCTGTCGACCTTATGCACATTTTATTGATTGATACCCTGTACTAGAAAGGGATATCTTAGTCATAAGACCCGTACAGTCTTATGTTTATATATATATAGTGATTTGTGCTTAGCACATTTCTATGCATTTCATGGCTCTATATCTGTCATTTCCATCTTGTCCATGTGATATGCGCTCCATTGATGTGATTGTTTACTTACAGTCATATTATATATTTAATTCTATATTACAGACATTCTAGGCAGTTTGATCCATTATTTCATCTGTTTACTGCTTATTGATATTCTATTATCTGTTATTTATCGATGCATATTAGATTCACTGAGTATCATATATACTCACCCTCTCATTGTTTGCCCTCTCAGGTGTAGAGTAGGAGGCAAATATCCCAGCTCTTTTGGCTCTCTGTGGATTCTGTAAATCTTGTATTAGTGTAATATTATGAACACTGTATTATTTAGTATATTCATATCCTAGTTGCTCCATGGGTTTTATATGGTATAGTTAGAGTATGAAAATGTATGTATGGGAATATTAGAGATTATTAATGATATGAATATGGTATTTACAGAAAGTTTCAGAATGAATGACAGAGTGACAGAATGAATAGTGTTTATGTGAGTGAATAGTTATATATACTGTTATGTAATTGATGATGGGTATTTATGTTTCCGCTGCAATATTGTGATAGGAATGATGTGATTGATGAGTTCTAGGGGTAGTGGTCACCTCAACATCTCCTGCACCCTAGGACCATCGCGATCTGGAAACAGGTTGTGACAGAGGTGGTATCAGAGCACCAGGCTTATAGATAACAGAGCATAGGTTATAGATAAATAGTGAATAAGTACATTATGGGTAGAGTTAAGGGAACTATAGAGCATAAGAATTCTTGTATCATCATTTGTTATGTTCGTCAAATATGTATAAGTATTTTGTGTATTTGTAACATACTGAGTACGTTTTTTATTTTTCAGATAGTTTTATAGAGATGTCTGACGACGAAGACGGAGGTACCAGAGAGGCAGAAGTAGCCTCTAATGAGTCCCTGGTCAGGGAGATTTTTATTTCTGAGGGACCGTCTAGATCCCTACGGTCTATAGGAGATACTGAGAGGATTGATGTCCCCTAGAGATATGAGATGATGAGGGGATAATGGATCTATATAGGGAGCTAGCAGAGTTGAGGCGGGAATGATAGAGTGTACCACCACCTCCAGTACCAGCAACAGTGCCACCCCCTGTTGCACCTGCTGTAGTACCAGATGCTCCAACTCCTGTGCAGCCAGCTGTGGTTCTTGGAAAGCTAGTTGTGCAGGGAGCCCGCTGAGTTATTAATGAGGGTGGAGTGTCTATGTTTACCTTTCTGAAGCTAAACTTGCCCGAGTTCAGGGGCGACAGAGGCAGTGATCCAGTAGATTTTCTGGAGGAGGTTGAGAAGGTAGTTAGGAGACTACCTTGCTCTGATCTTAGAGATGTAGACTTAGTTGGGTTGCTATTAAAAGGGAAGGCATACGCTTGGTTTTCGAGGAGGATGGAGCCCAGACTGTATGGTGGGCATCCACCCTCATGGGTTGAGTTTCATCAGGGGTTGATTGATGAGTTTATTACAGAGGGAGTAAAGACCCGGAACTTGATTCAGTTTGAACAGTTAGAGCAGGGGGACAGGACTGTAGAGGAGTATGCAGAGGAGTTCATTAGACTGAGTAGATATGCTACTCACATTGTTCCTACTAAGGCTGATCTGATTAACAGGTTCAGGAGAGGATTACATGCTTCGCTTCATAATGCTCTATTGGCTACGAAATTCACATCTCTGACGACAGTTATCAACAAAGCTACTAAGATGGAAGAGAAGTACATGTCAGAGAGAGAGAAGAAGGATCGGAAGAGAAAGGAGGGACCAGGATCCCAGAGTAGGCGGGGGGAGAGCAGCTCCCAACCTAGATTAATTCAGCCAGTGCCTCGATTTGATCAGGGGCCTCCATCTGGTAGTCAGAGGAAGAGGGTTCAGAGTAGGGGACCATCAGTGCAGTCCGCACCTACATATTCATAGGGTTCTTTCAGACCTATTACTCAGATGCCTAGTGTACCCATTTGTGATTTTTATGGCAGAAGGCGTGGAGGGGAATGTCGTAGACAGTCAGGTGCTTGCCTGAAGTGTGAGCAACATGGTTATTATATTAGCAGATGTCCCTTATGGGACGATCAGTAGCCATCTGCTGCAGAGTCTCAGCCTACAGTACAAAGGAGTCAGAATGTGGCCCCAAAGGCTCCTGGTAGGGGCAGAGGCAGAGGTCAGGCATCTAATAGTGGTCAGGCCCCAGCAAGTAGAGGCCAGGGAAGAGTTTTGCTATTAACACCCAAGAAACACAGAGATCTGATAATGCAGATATAGGTATGATTTTAATATAGAATGATATAACAAATGCATTATTAGTCTCATCGTCATACATTCTTTTGTTTGCATCACAGTTAAATAGAGAAAAGATAACTATTGAATTTGTCCTTAGGGATAATTATACCTATGAGAGGAAGGATAAAAAGAATGAATTATTATTATCATCTAAGATGTGTTATTGAAATTGATGAAAACCTTTTTTATGTGCTAATGTGATAGAGTTGCCTGGTTGCAACTTAATGTAATGCTTGGTATGAATGGGTTAACTACATATTAAGCAGTTATTGATTGTTATGAGAAGAAAGTCAAATTTTGGTTGCCAGAATTTGAGTTCTGAAGTGATAAGTATGAATCTAGAATTAGTTTTAATTCTGTTCTTTGGGCTAGAAAGATAATAAAGAAAGAATTGTACAGTGTATCTAATATATGTAGTGAATGTGTAAAAGATTTCAATTGGGATTGTACGGACACCTATGGTCCAAGAGTTCTTTGATATCTTATCTGAGCAGTTGCAAGACACTTCTCAAAGATTGATTGGATAGTTAAAAGTTAAGAAAGAAAATGTACCCAGGACTATTTTAGAACCCGGCATGGACACTATAAGTTTCTAGTATTGTCATTTGGGTTAATTAATGTTCCAGCTACATATATTGATTTAATGAACAGAGTGTTTAAGTTATGTATTGAATAAGTTTATAGATGATATCCTGATCCATAATATGAGTGAAGAGGAACATGTAGAGTACTTGAGGACTGTGTCACAGACACTACAAGAATATTAAATAGTTGCTAGAATGTCTAAATGCTAGTTTTGGTTAATTGAAATGAATGAGCTAATTGATATGGTATGGAGTTAAAATTGGGATCTCAAATCTAACCCACTGGTTCTATAACCCTCAGATCCCAGGATTATAACCAAGCTCTGATAACCCAATGTCGGGCTAAGCCATTGTAAATTGATAATATTGAAGTGACCCAAGATTGGGATCCAAATTTTATGAAGTCAAAGAAAGATGTAAAAAAAAAGAAAGGATAAAGCACTAGAGTTTAGAGATAAGGATATATGTTATGGAAGTTTAAAGGTAAGTGAGATCAATATTTACCATTGATCAAATTACAGAACTGAAAAAGATGTTCATTTAATATTGGTGATCATGTTCTCTTTAAATATCACCTATAGAAAGTATTATGAGATTTGACAAGAAAAGAAGGTTGAAAATGAGATACGTGAGACCATATAAAGTATTAGAAAGAATTAACAGTGCAGCATAAAGTTTGGCTTTTCCTTTAGGTATGAGCCATGTTATTGGGTATTCCATATCTGAATGCTATGGAAATTATGTACCAGAATTGTTTTAAGTATTGAAGTGTAAAATATTGGTGTTAATGAAGAAATATCATAAGAGTAGAGTAAATAGAAAGTGTAAATCGTCAAGTCTAATAATTTCAGAATAAAGAAATTTCAATGGTAAGAGTATTATGAAAGAATAAGTATATGGAAAAAGTGTACATGGGAGAATGAATAAAACATGAAAGTCAAGTATTCGTTCTTGTTCCAATCTTGAGATTCATGTTATTTTAAATTCGAGGACGAATTTTTTTTGAAGGAGGGTAGAATGTAATACCCTATATTTATACATAACAAGTTTTAGTGAATAAAGTTCTTAGTATGTGGATAAAAATTATCAAAATGGCTAATGATAATTTTGAAAACTCAGTTAGAGAGAAAACGAAAAAAATTTTAGGAAATCGTCGATACCGATATCGCTGCCGAAAAATAGCAGTACGGTCGACGAATGAATTTTTGAATTTGGATTGATAATAATGTATATGCATGTGGGAATACAGTAAAAAAGAAATATGAGAAAATTTTTAATAACACTGATAAAGTAAGCAATGGCAAAACCGTAAATAAAGAGGATTTTCGGTGAATAGTGAAAATTCGACGGTCTGAGTTTCAGAATGGCTCTGAAACTATTTTTATTAAATAGTATTAATAAAAATAAGATGTTTGAACATTCACTTTGAATTCTAATTCCCGACGAAATTATCGGAATAAATTACTGAACGAAAAAGAACCAAAAGAAAATTTTAGAAAGTTGGAGGACCAAAAGGGTAATTTGCCATTTTTGTCTTATTATATAAGCAAAAACTTAGAAATTTTCTGCATTTTTATCTCCACCATCCATAGCCATTTTCTTTCTTTTTCATTTGAATTTTTCTTTGATTTGTGAAGAAAAGTTGTTGGAAACTTACATTTAAATCCATGCAAACACTAATCTATCAAATTTAACCATGGAAATTCAAGGGAATTGAAGAACTCCAAGGAAGAAATTTTCGGCCACTTTGTGATTTTTAGGTAAATTGTTTATTTGTTAGTTTTTATAGTTTAATTAGGTTAATTTGATGGTAATAGGATTGGGTAAATGGTTTAATTGCATCAATTGATGCATTAAGCAATTTCCCCAAATTTTCAATCCCTAAAGTGAAGTTGTAAGGTTTGATTTTGTGCATATGAGTTAAGATGTGTAAATTGGTTATAGAATAAGTTAATTTGGTATTAATTGGTGTTTAATTGATGCTTGTATTGTTGTAGAAAATTTGATCGAAGAAAATCGTCGATTTTGGCCTATATCGAGGAATTGAGGAATTGGGTGGCGAAGCAAGTTTGCCAGGTGATTTGGAGTGATAGGTGAGTCTCTTATGCATCAAATTACTTGCCTAAATTGTTAAAATATAAATTGGAATTCATATTTGTTAAAATATAAATTGGAATTCATATGTGAAAAGGCCATTTTGGTTGAACCCTAATAGGCATGATTTGCTTGATTTTATGCTTGGCTTTTGGATTTATTTTCCATGCCTATTTGATGCCTTTGATGAAACTTATTGAGTTGTTTTTGTTGCCTATAGAATTGCTTCCATGTGTATGTTTATTGATAATTGGGGCAATGTTAATATTGCACCAAAACCATGCCGAAAAATCCGTAGGCCAACCATTTGAATGCCACCGTCGCCAGCGATAATGGCATGCCAATTGCGTCAACTTTTTGGCCGCAAATGATCAAATTATGTTTGTTCCTATTTTTGGTCGTTAGACCTTTGCTCATCATTTAATCGATAATTATTGATGTCTTATTGACTTTATGCTCATCTAATTGATTTCTGATGAGTTATTGATATTGTCGATGCCATTAGTTTGAAATGGTATCTATTGATGTGTTTATTGCTTCTATTGACTCCGAGGTGATTTGACAAAGCTGTCGTTTCGATAGGGTAGTGACTTCATGCTATCGGCCTTGTGTACATCGTATTGATTGATACCCTGTACTAGGAAGGGATGTCTTAGTCATAAGACTCGTACAATCTTATGTTTATATATATATAGTGATTTGTGCTTGGCACATTTCTATGCGTTTCATGGCTCTATATCTGTCATTTCCATCTTGTCCATGTGATATGTGCTTCATTGATGTCATTGTTTACTTACAGTCATATTTTTTATTTGATTATGTATTACAGACATTCTGGGCAGTTTGATCCATTATTTCATCTGCTTACTACTTATTGATATTCCATTATCTGTTATTTGTTGATGCATATTAGATTTACTAAGTATCATATATACTCACTCTCTCACTATTTGCCCTCTTAGGTGCAGAGTAGAAGGCAGATATCCCAGCTCTTTTGGCTCTCTATGGATTCTGCAGATCTTGTGTCAGTGTAATATTATGAACACTGTATTATTTTGTATGTTCATATCCTAGCTGCTCCATGGGTTTTGTATGGTATAGTTAGAGTATGAACATGTATGTATGGGAATATTGAAGATTATTAATG
>CANXYC010974777.1:0-58900 GCA_948193065.1 Aleurites moluccanus
TTTAAAAATTTTAAAATTTTTTTTTTTTTTTTTTTTTTTTTTTTTTTTTTTTTTTTTTTAAGTCTTGTACTTTTTGCTTTTAGTTTTAGTTTTCATGCTAAAAAATTATATTTTGGAAAATATGTTGATGAAACAAGTAAAAGAGTTACTTTTTATGGGGTTTTCTTAATTGTAACATTATGTTTTTCTATTTTAAGATACTGATTTCTAATTAATTCTAAAAAAATGTACTGATTTGTAATTGAGAAATAGAAATCAAAAACAATAATCATGCCATCTGTTATTAGCCTAGTACCAATTTAATATAGTCAGTATCAATAAAATAAAAATTCTTAAAAAAATTTATGTTGCATATATATAAGAGAGAGAAGGGGAGAACTGATAAAATTGAATCTAACTAATTAAATTAAATTAAAATTAATAGTTTTATAATTATTTAATTTAATTCAATTTAAAAAATAAATTAATCTAAAAATTTTATTTAAATTGTAGTTTAAATCTTTTTTATTTTAAATCAAATCAAATCGTAATTGATGAAATAGTTAAATTTTATGTTAAAAATTGAATTATTTTAAATTTTTTTTATCATTAATATTTTATTAATATTTTTTTTAATTTATAATAAAATAATTATGATTTATAAAAAAATATTTAATTTAAAATTGATAAACTAAAAATAATCAAACTGAATCAAATTAATAATTTAATAATAATAATAATTTAATTTAATTTTAAAATTATTCAAATAAAATAATTAATTTAATTTAATAAAAACCCTTCAAACTAATTAAACACAACACAACACAACTGATAGAGCTCTAGCACGAGGACTTGAGGGTTGGGTCAGTATTCAGCAGTTCCCATATATTGAATGGCTGATCTTTATTGTATTTAATGCTGCTCGCCTACCCTTGGATCATGACATTTGCTGAAATATAATTTCTTGTCGTTAGATTTTTCTTTCAAAAGAAAACCACAAAAAAAAAAAAAAAAACACATATTGAGTTCCTTGTAAAATTGGTCTACGCCCTGGCAAAGGGGGAGATACAAAGTGTTTAAGAGAACAAAGCTTCTTAATCTAAATGCAAAACAGAACTCAAAACTAGGGGTGAAATTCAAATTCAAATCGAATTAAAACGAAATCAATATTATAGTTATTTAGTTTGATTCTAATTTAAAAAATAAAGTAAATCAAAAATTCAATTTAATTTGAAATTTGAATAATTTGTCTTGATTTTAAACTAAACCGAACCAATATATATATATATATATATATTACTTTTTATTATTATTAAAATTAAATATATTTGATTTTATTTTAGATATACTCATATTTTTTTTAACTTATACTCATATTTTTTTTTGACTTATCATTAATTTAAAATTTTAAAAAATAATTATTCATAAAAATTAATTAAAAATAAATAAATAAATCTAATTTTTGAGAAAAAATATAAGTTTTTGATGTATTAATTAATAAAATAGATAAATTTTGTGTTATACATTGAACTATTTTTAAAATTATTTTTATTACCAACAATTTGTCGGTGCTTTTTTTTTTTTTAAATTTATAATAAAATAATAATTTTTTATAAAAAAAAATACTTTTGGATTGAAATTGATAAATTAAAAATGATCAAATCGAATCAAATCAAATTAAACTGAATAATTTAACTATAATGATGATTTAATTTGATTTAAAAAATTTTTAAATTAAAAAAATTTATTTAATTTAATAAAAATTATTCAAATCCAACTAATACTACCCATAGTTACATACATGGTAATCAAGAAAAGCAAAAAGGCAAGAATAGTCGAATTGAACTATTAGGATTTGATTAATGCTTGGATAATGAACTAATTAATGGGAAGTATTAGTAACATTAAAATTGGATGAAATTTAATTTATACAAAAAGATAAGAGTCTTGTTAGATATGTTTATTGTTGATAAACTGATCCGTGATATTATATTATTGATAAATTTAATAATAATAATAATAAATTATAAAAAGTTACATTGTATTTTATGTTGGTGTCAGAAAGTTTGATTTTTCGAAAGATTCGTTTTATGAGTTTAGTGAGATAATACATTCGTAGACTTAATAATACAATTCAACTTAAAATTTCAAGGCATTGGGTTATGAATCATTCCTACTTATATATCTCTCACCGAGTCCATCTATTTTTAATGTGGGATTCTCACTGACACTTAAAATCTCAATAATCTTCTCCTTAAATATGAGGTTCCACATTAACCTTAAACTCTCCCTTGAACAGAAATGTTTCTTGATTTGAGTATATGAAAGAAACTTTACTATTTCACGGTGTCTTTTTACTTTTACTAATCCAAGCTCACCAAAAGTAATCTTGCTCTTCATATTCGTCCCTGTCAAACCATCGACTTTGATACCACTTGTTGGTGTCGAGGAGTCTGATTCTTTGAGAGATTCGTTTTATAGGCTTAATGAAAGAATACATTTGTGAGCTTAACACCACACTCCACCTCAAAACTTTAATATTTTGAATTTATGAGTTTTTTGTATTTATATATTTCTCACAAAGTCCATCTATTTTCAATATAAAATTTTCACTCACACTTGAATTCCAACATTTTATACCATTTAATTCAATTCAATTAAGATAGTTTATAACTTAGGCTTTGAAAAACTTTTAAATACTTCTTAAGTGGGAAATTTAGATTGATTAATGAAAAACAAAAATTTATATAATTTTTTTTAATAGAAAAAAAGAACTGTTCATTCATAAAGAAAAATAATACATTTTGAGAAAAATAATTAAAAATATTACAATTAAGATAAATATAAAATTAACTTCACTCTTAAATTTTATTGATTAAGTTATTAGAGTAATATTATTTAGTTCAGCAGTTGTAGTTGACGTATCAGCAAGAAACACATTTCATTCGAAATTAATATCAAATTGTTTGATGAGTCTGATTGTTGAAAACCAAACGAAAGTTTTTATCTATATTAGAGAAATAATTAAATTTTCATAAAAAATAATAATTTTAATTTTCACAAATGAAAAATACATAAATAAAATAAATATAAAAAAATAAAAAAAATAAATCTAACATTAAAATATTATTCAAAATAAACATAAATAGGATAAAGAAGAGAGGGACAGGGAGTAAGAGACAACGGTTAGGGCAAAATATTATTTTGTTTCTATTGAAATTTTACAGTTTCTTTGTTTTGAGAGGGAGAAAAAATGATCGAAAATGAAAATGAAAGAGATATTTATGGGTAGGTATTAGGATTTTAGTAGCCAACTTTGCTTTAAAAATTTATGTAATTAAAAGAAACCAACAGTAAACAAACTATAAAACTGTGAATTACAATGTAGTTTTTTTTTCTTCAATTTTCTTCAAGTGATTAATGAGAAAATAAATAAAAGATAAAATTACAAGGGCATTATAGTCTATTTCGGTCCTGTGTTTAGATATTTAAATAAATTTGTCTTGTGCGACATTAATTATGGTCATCAATCATCGATCATGTTTGTAAACATTATCTTCATAATTGTAAACTGCTAGAAAGAGAAAAGAAGAGGAAATCAATGTCGGCTGCAACTCAAACCAATGGTGCAGAAGAACACACAGCTGCATTTTAACTAAGGTAACCCAAAATCTTATCAGATTTCTCCATATAATTTAAGTTTGACCATAGTTGACTTAAAAAAATTCAGATTGCTTGTATAGATTTTTCAATATTAATTATTGAAGAAAGCCTTGCATTAATCCAATTTTCCTGAAAATTCCTGCCATTATAGCCATCATATGAAATGTTAGACCAAACAAATGTTGATCTCAAGTAAAATCCATTAATTGTAGGCGAAATTGCACTGATAAATTTATGGAATATAAAACCCCATTTTGTGTATCTGTAGTTTTATTGTTGTGAGTTAGACTTTAGTGTATTATTGTGTGAGTTATATTTTTGAGTAATTGGGATTTTGAGTTAGGTTTTGAGATCCATCTACTTCATTTAAATTAATCTAGATCATTTGTACTATTTGATATCTCTTTTTTTATTTTATCGCTGCATTTTTTTTTTTTAATATTTTGATAATTAATATTGAGACACTAAATGAAATAGAAGATTCGAAATGCATTCGAATGCACATGCAGACTAAAAGTCAATCTACAAAAATTGGTCTTATCTCTTTTTTTTTTTCATCAGAATATCTGTTATGGGTCAATTTGCATGTTAACTGAAATTAAATCTCTTCTTAAATGAGTTTAAAAACACGTTTATGTGAAATTACAGTAGGACGAGAAGCATCTATCGAGTCTAGATCTTTCCGTAAACAAGTTTACAAGTATATCTCTACAGGACCAGTCAACTTCTATAGTCAGAAATTATCTCTATCCTACAATCCCAAAAAATCTAACCTGATCAATAAGGTGAGAAACCAAATTGGAGTTCATGTGAACTTTTTTTTTTATATCTTAATCGTTATTTTTGTGTAACTCATTAGCAGAATTCAAATGGATACACACAAGAATGTGTCTGGAGATTCCATTATCAATGTTGATACATACAATGTGGCCTCTAGAGATTCCATTATCAATTCAAATTTCAGTGAAAAGAAATGGATCAGCAAGATGAAGAGCATACTCAACAATGAGCATACGGATGACATTGAATATCGTATTTGCATTTTTCAAGTTCCAAAATCTGTCAGCATCGTTAACCCACAAGCTTACACTCCTCAGAGTATAGCCTTAGGACCTTATCACCAATTCCATCCTAAGCTCTACAAGATGCAAAAATGCAAACTTGAAAAAATACAATTTATCCATCAACTATTCAACCTTCCAGATTTCCAAGTTCTGTTCAATCAACTGAAGAAGAAAGTGAGAGATGTTCGAGGTTATTACCATGAACAATTAGATATCCATGACGATACCTTATCATGGATTATGATATTCGATGGTATGTTCTTGCTCAGGTTGATTTACAATCAAAAAATAAAAGATGCAAACTGGAGTACTTGCATGCAAGATAGACAAGTTGCAGAACAACGCTGCGTGCAGTTTCTTCACATGCAAGAAGAACAAGATGACAGAGTAAATGAAAATCCTCTGGAGTTCATTGACGCATCAAGGAAAAACTTATCCATGGATTCCATCCTCAGAGATGTAGTGAAGCTTGAGAATCAGATTCCTTTTTTTGTGTTAGAGCATCTTGTAGGAAGGTCCAATAATCATCCATCAAGACTTCCCTCATTTTTACTCTTTATGACCATCAATTTTTGTCCAAGAATTTCTCCAACATTTTTGCATGGGACTTACCCAATGCATAGGTTTAAATACCCTTTGCATCTGTTAGATCTCCTGTACAATTTAGTTTGGTTCGAACCGGAAATTGTTGAAGAAGAAAGTTTTGCAATGGTGAGAAGTAGTGCTGGTGTATGGTGTGACCTCCGGGCTATGATTTCAACTCTGAACGTTGATTTCTTAATAATCCCTATGAAAATTATGGATTTAGTCATAAAAATTTTTGAAGTTCTTGGAATTTCCATATCTTTCCAAGAGAAGGTAGCTTTGATTCCAACAGCATCACAGTTGTCTAATGTCAGGGTGAAGTTTTGTCTCACTAGTCGTGGCATTAGTAATTTCAGTTTTATCCAAAAGGATGCCACTCTTATTCTTCCAGTTCTCACTTTGAATGTTAATTCAGAGGTTATAATCAGAAACTTACTGGCATATGAAGCTATAGTCAAGCCAGAGACTCGAAATTTTGCACGTTTTATTGAACTGATGGCTGCCATGATTCATAGTATTGAAGATGTAGATTTGCTAAGAAAAAAGGGAGTTGTGAGGTACCAAGGAGACAATAGCGAGGTTGTAAAGCTCTTTGATGGGTTGAGAAATCCTATTATTGTATCTGAAGGTGAATCAGAATTAGATGGTTGCATCAAAGAAATTAACGAGTATTACCAAACTTACTGGAAGATAAAGTTGAAGAAAATGATGAAGAAGTACGTGTATAATTCATGGAAGATACTGACAATTCTTGCTACCATCTTGCTTTTGTTGCTGATGATTCTTCAGACTTTCTGCTCAATCTATAGTTGCCCTCATATATTCAAGGCAAGTGAGAAACGCTTGAGCTTCATCTCTGGTTTCTAAGCTTTTATTTCATTCAACGAAACTGTATAATCTTGCGCCGAGCAGAGGTCTAGTTTCTAGCTTTTATTTTGTTTGACGAATCAGTATAATCTTCCACCGAGCAGAGGTGGTCTAGGGTTGTTTCCATATTCATTTGGTATATCAGAAATTTTTATGTCATGGAAGTTTTAGGGATGGCTTGTCAAGGTTTGTAACTTTTTATCACCTGCGTTGCAAGACTAAATGGTTGTTTTCATGTTTTCTTGTAAATGGAAAATAAAATGTCGAGGATTTTATTTCTTTTCTACTATTTTTTTTTTTGGAGGGAAGAGGTTTTTATATGTTATTTTATTATTATTATTTTAAACACTGGGAACCAAATACATTAAGAAACCAGGAGCTGGATTTTAGGTCCTACATTACAAGGCAAGTCCTCACACATGGGCATGAAATTTTTCCGTCTCACCATCAATCCATCACACCTCATCATTAAAATAGCTAACATACCAGCTATAAATTGAGCCTGCGGAACTGGCTCTGTTCTCAGAATAACAGATCATTTCGTATGCATTTACCATTGCTACTAGACTACTTTTGCCAAACTGCTTTTACGTTATTTATAGAAGAAAAACCATGCGCCGAATTCAATTGTTAAATTTTAAAGAGTTGCCGCAATAAACAAGCACTCTTGCACAGAGCTTCTTGTGCTTTGCAAGTGCCAGCAACAGCAAATGTACAAGGACACAATCGCCAGAATAGAACATGCATATATTAATTCAACCCAAACTTAAAAAGACGTTTAATAAAAGCATAAATTGGAAATCCCTACTAATAAGTAAAACTCTTAACAAAGCTGACTCTGTACCTAACCACTAATAAAATTCAAAACGCAACTAATTGCAGAAAGCAGCAGCATGATTTTCACTATTGTTTTTACTCACAAAGCCACCCAAAAAAAAAAGGAAAAAAAAAGTCATTCTCTGAGTTCCATATCTACACTTCTTAATTTATTTCAGAAAGTGAGGACTGATCAATCCTGCAATTTCAAGAAACCCAACACTGTCCCTGCCACCAAATATCTTCTTCAGCTTCTCATCACAAATTATGATCTTCTTGTTATTAGGGTCCTAAAAAGGAACAAACCAAGTTAGTTTAAATTAATTGCAACAATATAGCCATGGCCAATACTATTATTCAGTTCATTTCAATAATTTGATATAGAAAATTTTGAAGAAACAAAATAATAAATTTCAGTAACATAATGACAAGAAATCTGATGCTATATTGTTTAAAACCCAAACAGCACAAAAAGAAGACTAAATACAGTAAATTGGCATCCATCACCTGGAAGGAAACAAATGCGACTCAGTAGAAGATGAACTAGTAGGGATTAGTTTTCTTTCTTTAAAAAATGGTGTTTTACTTTCTGGGTTAAGCACCAGCAGGGATTACTAAGCCTCTTACTTAAACACCAAATAATATTCTTTATCTTTACATAGATTACAAACCGTAATTATCAAGCATATTCTTCATGTCATTTAAGACAAAGAAATCAAACTAATATAATAAAAGGTCTTGTGTCCAAATGCACAAGAATCATGCACTATAGTTCACAGTTTCAACTGTTATAAGGCCTTTTCTGACCTCTTCAAGCATGTAATGTGTGCATTATTCAATTTACCAATACACTTCTATATTCCATACTCCATGAAAGAAATTGTTGCAAAAACAAACTGAACATGATGGAATTACAGATCCAGACTTATATTTCTGAACATGTTGATAGTATATTAGTTCTAAGAACAACTGTTAGTACAATGAATTACTTTCCTTTTGCTCACACAGCAAATGAAGCTCAAAACTTAACACTATGTATTAGAGTGCAACAAAATTGCAATTAGTTGCGAATGTTCTAATCGTTAATCACAATTTGGAAGCCTACTTTACAAGAAAAAGAACTTCTATCCTGACACATAATCATTTATTTTGAATATCATATTAGCATCATAATTATGAAATATACAAATTGTAACCTATTTAGTCTTTACCAAAATAAATTATTCTTGGTAGCATCAATAATTTGTTTTTGTACATAGACAAGCCAGCTGTATAATTATAATTAAGACAAGCCAGCTATATAATTATAATTAACATTAATAAAATGGAACAAGGTCATAGAAAACCCCTAAAGAAACAAACTCGGATTGATAATAATGAACCCAAATAACATGAAGATAAAAGGTATAGATCATCACCACGAGAAAAACCAAATATCAAAATCGTTATATCAACAAGAAAACAAATATCATAGAAAATATATTTAAAATAACTTATGAAGCCATCTAGGCTGCCAACTAGAGTGAAAATGGTTAACCATAACAATAACAAATATTTATTTCAATGAAAGCTACACTTTAATCCAGGCAAGTAACCAGTACAAAGAATACAGAACACATATAACTCTCAACTAGAAATATGATATAACAAACACTTCACTTACAAGCAAATTTACACAAAAAAAGTAAGCCAAATTTCACAAACGAGCATTAAAAGAACTAATTATTAAAAAGAAATTAAGCTTCACTTTCATGAATCAATTAACCCTTACAGAAGCATAAATCTTTTCAGAATCAATTAGCCAATTTATGCAATCACAGAACAGGCAGACACACACGCACATTGGCTGAAATATAATGACACACTTTTACTTTGCTAGTAATTCAATTTTTCCCAATAAAGTGCTAATGAAACAAAAACAATCATTTATTTTGTGACAGTATAACATTTTCCAGAAGCAAAAGCCCATTAAGATTTTTGAAAACTAAGAAAGAAAAATAATAGAAGTGACATACCAAGCACAAAAATAAATAAATAAATAAATTCATCAAAAACCCTATATTATTCTGCAAATAAGACACCAACCCGCATGAGAATGTGAATAAACGCATCTTCAACCAACAAAAACATAAACAAAAGCAAAAGAAAATCAAACCCATTTCTAATAATACAAAGCTCAGCATTTACTCCATCAATACATCATTATCCAAACATTAAAAAAAATTATGAAAACCCAAATAAATATATGCACCCAAAATCACTTCAAATCTAAAATTTTAAGGAAAAAAGAAAGAAAGAAACATTTCTAGAAGCACAAAACCCAGCATTTACTCTGTAGCTACACAGCTTTGTTCAAATATTAAAAAAAATACATATATAAAAAAAACCCAAATAAAATTATGTACCCAAATCACTTTCAAATCGTATATTTTTAAGAAATGTTAAGATACCTGAAGATTGTGCTCCTTGATATGGGCCCAAATGAGCTTAAGAGCTTGGGTTCGAGAGATCTCCGAAGCACCGACAAGTTCAGCCATTTCAGGGGAAACGCGGCGGGGCACCATAATGCCACGGGGGCGGCGTTGCTGCTGCTGTGAGGAAGCGGTGGCGGAGGTGACGGTGCGCACTGTTCGCAGGTTAACAGTAGAAGGAGCGGCCAGTGGCACAGACGAAGAAGAGGAAGGCTTGAGAAACGCCATTGGTGAGGAAAAGAAATTGGAGAAAATCCCAGAAGAAATCGCCATTGAAAAGCTCTCTCACTCACACACTCACTTGCTGACTGAGGGTTTTGAATTATCTTGATATGTCATTTATTAATTGGGTATTGGAGAGAGTGGGAAGAGATAGAGAATAAATTGGCTGTGCCCGCCTTAATCTTCTGTACCATTATTTTAACTTTTTAAAATGACGAAAATACCCTTAAGGTGGAAGAGTGTAGATTGGTAGTCTGTGTTTTGATGCATGTTTAGGTCAAATTTTGAGGGTACTAAAGTGTCCAAATATTATGGTGTAATTTGGACCGGCACCCGAGGCAGCAAAATTGGTGAGGTTGGGTTGGACTAGGAGCCCATTTAACAATCTATAAGCTTTAGGTTGTAGGAGTCCGACTCTAATATCTGTCCCATTTATATTTTATTTTATATTTTATATTTTTTTATACATCATATATTTTTTTAATATTTTAATAATTAATATTTTTTTATAAATAAAAAATGAAATGTAAAATAAGAAAGAGAATTTCAACTATATTTTTTTGAAAAAAGGAAAATAATAAACAAGGGCTGATAGAAAAAATAAAAATCACAATACACAATCCTATGGTAGGTTGAAAATAACAACCACAACCATCAAAATTATACTCAATTTGTAGTCAAGTAAATATTAGGAAAATAAATAATTACTAAACCTAAATATAATCCCTGGCCTATTCCTAAAAGAAAAAAAAACATAATATATAATTTATTTAGTTAAATTAAACTAATTTAAAGTTAAATAAAATTGTCAAACTGAATTAAAAAAAGAAAATAAAAGAAAAAGAAAAAATGAGAAAGAATAATAAATTAGAAAATAATAATTAAATTAAATTATAAAAATAAAAGTATTTGATTTAATTAATTAAATTAAAAAGAAGAAATTTAATAAATTAATAAAACTAAATTTAAAAAAATTATAAAAAAGAAGAAAAAGAAAATGTAGTAAATTTTTTTTTTGTCATTATTTTTCAAATTTCTTAAGTAAATATTTTTTTTTTCCTCAAATTTTACTGCTTAAAATTTATTAAGGAAATTTTCATCAATAATTATTTCAATTCAGTAGGCAATTTTTTTTTAGTGCTTTTTTAAATTTTAAATTTTGGTCTCAAATTTTACTGTTTAAAATAAATTAATGGAACTAATATTTGTTAGTATGAATGGTACACATTTTGACAACTCAAATAATAATTTTGAATTCGAATATTTATAAATATAGCAATTAATATTGAAAAATTTAAAATTTTCCAAAAAGATTTTTAGGGAGGCTTAATCCTTGGTATGCTATTTTTTGAATTCAAAACT
Organism: Aleurites moluccanus; assembly: GCA_948193065.1. Taxonomy (NCBI): domain Eukaryota; kingdom Viridiplantae; phylum Streptophyta; class Magnoliopsida; order Malpighiales; family Euphorbiaceae; genus Aleurites; species Aleurites moluccanus. The sequence continues at coordinate 11,030 of CANXYC010974777.1, forward strand.
ATCAATATATTTTTCTGTCTGATAAATTTTTCATTAACTATAAAAAAATTTAATAAATTATTTTAACCTGTTTTTCATTAACTATAAAAATATTAGATATATGCAACAGCAAAAGAGATTATTTTCATCATAATGTAAAATTTGAGTCTATGCAATTTAAAAAATTTAAAATTCGAAATTTTATTGAATTTTAATATAAATTTAGAAGAAATTGAGAAATTCATTTATATATTAATCACTTAATATATTTATATTTAATTAATTTAAAAAAAATTCTACATTATTTTCTTAAATAAAATTTGACTCAAACTCTATTAAATTTTCACTTTAAAGTTCGAAACTATAGTTAGTTTAAATATAATTTTAAAATATTTAAATTCAACTCGATTTAACTTAAATTAAGAAAATTATATTGATTTATTTATTAATGTTAAATTATCTCAAATAAATTAATAAATTATAATATATATTTATATAAAATTAAAATATTTAGTTATACCTATAAGCCAGTTAAAATAAAATATGATAATAATCGAGTATTTGACTCATTATTTAAGCTGAACTTCAACCCAATTAAAATTAAATTAAATTTAAATATTTTATGAGATGTATTTATAATTGTACAACAATGCATTTAATTTAAAGAAACTAAATACAAATTTAAAAGATAAAAAGCAATAAATTGTGATCTAAATCATAATATTTGTAGTATCTCTAATAAGCCAAAAATGATTGATATTACATGCATCTAGACTCTAGAGTGATTCTTTATTTGTCACGCTAAATAGGCTCAACACTAACTATTACAAATTATAAATTAATTGCATTTAATGATAAAGTATTTGAATTTATCATTTGATGTAAAATGAGAAATTTGGCAAAAACATTTTTCATAATATATTTTGGTTCTTAAAATTTAGAAGTTTGGCTATAGTATAATATTATATGCTTAGGCACTTTGTTGAAATTTTTTTTTTTTTGGAAGAATCAATAAAGCAATAAAATGAAATAATTCAAAAAAAAATTATATATTAATTTTACTCTATTACCTCAAAATTTTTAAATTAAATTACTATTTCATATAATATTATCTTATTAATTTGATAATATTTCTACTTCTTGAAATATTTTTTACTAAGTTATTGATTCTATATAAAATGAATATGGGAAATTTAATATGATTATATATAATAAATTAGTTAAAATTTAGAAGGCATTTGTGTATTAATTATTTCTTTTTCTACTGATACACATAATATAAGATAAATATTTTTATCTATCATTATTCTCAATTTCGCTTTACAACTTCTCAGCTCCTTCTTTTGTTAAAATATGTTCTCTTAAGATATACATCATATTGATATTTGAGAATGCTAAAAATCAAATTATTGACTTAAATATAGAAAAGATATTACAATATATAAGTTTGACATTGTGCTCGTTTTGCATGTTTAAAAAATCATTCAATACTTAAGTTCAAACAAAAAAGATGTATCATTAATGAGGGATAAAATAAAATCAACACGATCTCAACTTGCTCAGAGAACTCTCACGTTTTATAATTTATCAACCATATTTGTTGATCTTTCTTTTCATAAATGTAGAAAACATAAGAGGGGAAAGAAGCTAGCAAAAGTGGATGGCACACAGCACATAAGAAAATTAAAAAGAAAAAGGGTAGCCCCAGCATGATTAATGTAGTTAGGATCTAAAGCTTTTCTTTTATCATATTAAAAATGTAAGTGTCTTTTGCAGTTTGAAAAATCCATGAGAAGTCATTTTTGTATATAAAATAAAATGTCAATTTAACCTAAAGAAGAAGAAATAGTCCAACAACAAGAGGCTACAAAGTAGGCATCATATTGTATATTGCAAGAAATGATGCTTAAACTAACTTGTCCCCACCACAATCCCTTTTACTCTACGCTTGTTTGAGGAATCCTATTTCCACCTTTGTGTTATGTGAGCTGTCTTCAAATTCAATCTCTTTCTCTGTACTATATATGTAATTTCGATAAATTTAAATTTCATGGATCTTAAATTTTGAGATATCACGAATTTGAAAATAACTTTTTACTCTCGTTAGATTTAAAAATCAAATCAATTAAATTGATCAAATCGAATTAAATTAAAATTAATGATTTCATAAATTATTTGATTTGATTTAGTTTGAAAAATAAAATTTGATTTGCGATTTGAGTTTTGATTTTAAATCGAATCGAATTGAAATTATAAATATCATTTTTTATTATTATTATAATTAAATATATTTGATTTTATTTTATATATAACTATATATTTTTTATTTAATATTAATTTAGAATTAAAAAAAAAAGATCATTTACGAAAATTTATTAAAAATAAATAAATAAAATTTAATTTATGAAAAAATATAAGTTTTATGTGTATTAATTAATGTAATAGACAGATTTTACATTGTATATTGAATTATTTTTGAAATTTTTTATCACCGATATTTTATTAGTTTTTTTCAAATTTATAATAAAATAATAACAATTTATAAAAATATTTTTTATTTGAAATCAATAAACTAAAAGTGATCAAATTAAACCAAATCAAAATTTAAACTAACGGTTTGATTATAATAATGGTTTGATTTGATTTAAAAATTTTTCAAATTAAAATAATTAGTTTGATTTGATAACAACCTTTCAAACTGATCAAATCAAACCGATGTCACTCCTAACTCTCATATAGTATATATAATGTTGTTAATATTTGTTTCTTCTATAATCATATGTTCACGGCAGTCCGAAACTTTTATTTTTTAGTGTGTCTTATCTCCTATTTCACGTTTTTTTTATGCACTACATTATTTTTTTAAAATATTTTGACAGTGAATATTTTATCATAGATGATGTAATATATAAAAAAAAGACATAAAATAAGACATAAGACATACAACAGATAGAATATCGAGAATGTGTTCATGGTGGTTCTACACACCATTTTCCCAATGTGAAAAATTCATGAGTATTTTTCAATCAACCCACTTGCATTTGGGTGAAATTTATTAAGTTTTTACGAAATCTAATTTTAGATAGTTTTTCTGGTTTTATTGTGAGTTTTTTAGACATTGACTTGGGATTGCACTTACATACATATTTCAGGATACTGTAAATTGTTGAGAAGTCTATTTTTCTTTTACTAAGAGAAGTGGACAGGTTTTGGAGATTGATTCAGGTTTTACTACGTGGTCTAGCAACTGATGTTTCTGGAAACATCAGTTGAAATTGAAAGATTAATGTAAATTTCTATTTAGGGTTTATCAGTTACTATTAGGATCTATCAAAAATCCCTCTCTTTCAATTTCAATTTCATTTTTTTCCATGAAAGGCGCCCACACGTTGTTATTTGAAATAATTTACTACCTAAATCAATGGTTGTGTGGGAAAGCTTTTTTGTCCTACTTGCTTAATGCTTAGGTTTTATCAGTCCACAATTCTTACGTTAATTGCCACAAAATCCAATTATTTTATGTTTATTAATTAATAAATATTTTTAATTAATTAATTAATTAGTTAATTGAGATTCAATAAGAATTTTCCAATTATAATATATGTACCATTAAACAAATTAAAACAATTCTAGCTTTGAGTAGTAAAAGGTCATAAAGAGAATTTGACACTTCCATGAATAAATCTCCGCAACTCCAACAAGAAATTTAATTAATACCAACAAACAAATAAGAAAAAATAAATTAAATTTTTGCCTAAAACAAAAATTAGAAAAAAAAAAGCCTTGAAAAACAACAAAATGTTCTATCTAGAAAAATGCAAGATTATTAACAAAGAAAGAGACCACTATCAGCCTATAAAAAAAAAATTTTGGTTAATAAAAAATACTTATTTTGTAAAAAACTCTTCAACTTATGTACTTTTAATTATAATTCTATCACATGCTTTAAAATTTCACAATTTCTAATATAAACTTCTTAATTTATAATAATATTATCAATTGTTCAAATTCTGGTGAAAATTAATCTAAGAATGCTAATTGAGCATACAGGTGGAGAAGTTTGCTAATTAAGGACGGGACGGAAAGAGGGATGGTGAGGATGAGTTTGATTCATCTCAATAAAAATAAATAAAATTTTATGAATTTATAAAAAAAAAATTATTTAATTATTTAAATTTAATTTTTTATATAAAAAATATTTTTTTGTTTCATTTAAATTTAATTTTTACATAATTTTTTTTTAATTTAATCAGAATTAATTTTTTATTTTCATCCCCAGTTAAAGGTTTGAAATAAAAAAAAAAGAAGAAGATAAGATTAGGATTTTGTTTTTCTACGTATCAAAACAATGTCATTTAGAGGGTATATTTAATTGGATTTTTCTTTTTCTTTTTCTTTTTTATAATAATAATATGACATGTCAATAAATTCAGTTAAATTTTCACTTAAGTTAATAATAATATTATAATAAATTAATAAATTTCTGTTATTTTCAGTCAAATTTTAAAATACGTGACAAAATTATAAAAATACAAAAATTCATTCTTGAATTATTTTTATAATTAAGTTATAAAACATTTATTAAAGGCAAGAAGAATACCTGAGTTAGAATTATATATATAAAATATATGAAAAGGTTTAGTTATATTTTGTCGTATACACTAAATTTAATTAAAAAAATTATATGCGAATATAAAAAATATTAACGTCTTTATATTTATAAATAAATATATTTTTAATAAAATTTTAAAATATTAATGTATTCGAGATTGAAAGATAAATGGTGAAAATAAAAAATTAAGAAAAAAGAGAGGGAGAGGTGATATATTAATTTTATATTGAAAGATCAGGTGATATTCATAAAATATAATTTAATTAATAAAATTACTTATTAATTATTATATATATATATATATATATATTTTATTTTATTGCATTATATATTTAGTTATTATATCATAAAAACTTTACCAAACATGTTTAATTTCATCACACCGTCTAAATTGTTGAATAAATTAATTTCTCGTTGTTGACCTCACGAATTCATAATTATTACACTTATGAAAGGTTACCATCAAACGAAAAAGTATTAGAAATTCTCATCAAATGATGCAAAAGTTTTGTGCACTATAGGCACGTCCATTTTAAATCGTTTCTTTTTTTTTTTTTTCTAAAAATATTAATTCAAATATAAATCAATATTACAATTTGGTCTGGCTAAAAGAATAAATTTAAATAAATCTAAGTAGGGTAAAAATTAAATTCAAACAACGTTTATGAAAATATGTACTAAATATAAGCTCTAAATATTTTTAACATGAAATTATTTTGATAAAATAATTTATATTTTCTGTTACATGATAATTTAAATTGAAATTTTAATTTCTCTTTTAATATTCAATATATTTTAAGTTTTTTTTTTAAATTTATTTATTCGTTCATGTTAAACTTTTAATTTCGTATCCTGATGAGCTTTTTATAATTATTTATTCGTCTGTGTCGAGTTTTTAATTATATTAACTCAGTTTTCATCATAAATTTATAAATATTAATTGAATTAATTAAAAATTATTTCAATCCAATTATCACTTTTAGTGTTAAGATATAAATTTTCAACATTACTAACGACAATAATCAATATAAAAGTTTCGGAGATTCAACTTTACTCATTTGGACTGTAAAGTAAAATATATTACATTATTCAATTTTTTTTTATTATATTAGTTTTTAAATATAAAGTAAAACAAAATAAAATAAGAGGTTAGACTGAAAGCATATTCATATAGGACAATAAAAAATAGGGATCCCTAAGATATACAAAGGTACTAGAGATGATAGAATGGGCATAAAAAGAAGACCTAACAAGATTAATTCATAAGCAAAGCTTAATCTTTGCATTTTATTTTTTTTAATTGAAACTAATATGACTGAGACATGCCAACTTCTGTTTAATGAATAATCATCTTTCTCAATTGCCATTAGGACCCATTTTCTCTCACGGCTACAGCTATTTTGGCTGCAACTCATCACCAAAGTTGTTTACTTTTTGGTCTATTTTCTTTTCTTTTTGTTTTCTTAAGAAAAAAAAATTATTATCCCTTTGTTTTATATAGGAATCTAGGAGAAGTCTTAAATCGAAAATTGCATTTAACACTAAGCTAAGTTGGCCTATTAAATATAGATTTTTTTTTTTCATTTTCATTTTCTTTTCAACTTTTCACTAAGACAATAATTATAATTCATAGATAACTTTTGTTATAGATAAAGCTGGTTGTATGTTTATTATTATAATACGTCTAACATTATAAATTATAATTTGTTTTTCCAAAAGTCATTCTTCTAATTCTTAAAAAAAAAAAAAAAAAAAAAATATCCTGACCATTTCACACTTTAAGGTTTATAATTTCTTTTTATTTAAAAATAGTTATGTAGTTTACATCATAAGTAATTTGGAGTAAACAATTCTAATAAGTAACATAAGTAATTTTTTTTTATAATTAATTTTTTTTTTTATAAAAGTAAATTAATGGTTTATACAATAAGTAATTTAAGTTTATAATTTTAATGCTGTTAATATATGCTGACATAACACTTATACGACAATAATAATATTTATATATGTCATATTAACATTGATTAACGTCATTAATGCTATGGATTGATATTACTAACGGACGAAATCTCATATTTTGTCAAAAAAATTTTACAGTTTCTAAAATATAAAAAAATTAAATTACATGTTATTTTTTATACTTCCTAAAATGAAATTCTTCAAGTTCTAGATTTAATTGAAAAATACAGTTGTTGAAAAGAATGGTTTTGAAGAAGTTTTGAAATTATTGGTTTAACTATTTTTGAGTTTTTATAAAAGCAACATATTAAACTTAACTCAAAAAAATGATTTGAAAAGTTTTTTTCGAACTAAAAAATAAGTTCTAAAGGTTTGTAATTAACATATTCAATATAACATATTTATCTATAGCAACATAAATAATAATAATAATATTACATAGATCCTATTATTGTAAGGGGAAAAATCTTATAAATGGAGTGTGAGATTTATGGAATGAAAAGGGAAAATATTGCTGAAGATTTTTTAACTTGGATAAAAACTTCATGGAAGGAAAGAATAGCTAAGTTGCAGAGTTGTAGTCGGTTAACCTTTTTCTTTTTTCTTTTTTGGAATTTTTAGAAGATTATATGTGTTTTTCTTTTTAATGAAATTGGTTCAAGGATACTCATGATTTGCTGAATAAAAAAAAATTAATTTTTTTACCTAAAAAATAAGATATATGAATTTTTTTTTTATATTTATCGAGATTAAATTTCTTTTTTAGATAAATTTAAAATTATATATCTAAAATTATATTATTATATTAATTTTGATACTATAAATTAAATTATAATTAATAAAATTAAAAGTAAATTCTTTTACTAATTTCTAAGGTTGGTTGCATTTAATTTTCTTTATATTTTGATGATAAAATATATCATGAGCCAAACAACTTAATTTTCATTCTTTTATCTCTAATTTAAATAAGAAAATAAATGAAAAGTAATGATATTTTATTTTCCTTCATCATTCTCTCATCACTTTCCACCTTCCCAAACAAGATATAAATCTAATAACACTAGAAAATAAAAAAATAAAACTCCATTGTTACCTAGCTAGCTTCTTTACCCTTGATGAGTTTTGTCTCTCCATTTTATATTATATTCATAGCTAAGATTACCCATAAGGGCACCTATCAGGGAGTGACAACACGGCATGGCCCCACACATGATTTTAAGCGGTGGATCCAATATGAATTTGGGTTATTATGGCCAAAACTTAACTTACAAATTACATTTTGCCAGTTGCCAATTCAGTATGTAACGCTTATAAACTTGTGAAGGACTGATAAGGTCCTTCACTCAATCAACAATTGCCCAATGGGGTCCACTTTAATCATCATCCTGTTTCCTCTCTTGCACAAGGAATAATCATCATGTATGTGTTTTCTTTCTTCATGTTAATTAGAAGAAGCCTAACAACTTTGCAATTTTTAATTTGAAGGGAGAAAAAAAAATAAAAAATTATTTTCATTTTTTATCTATTGGACTTCCAATCAAACCAAAATATAAGAAATATGATTTAGTTGGCTTTTGATTAGTGATTAGTGATTAACGTTTAAGTTTCCAACTATAATAGTTAATAAATTCAAAATTCGGAGTAACCTTTTAAAATATAATGATGCAGTTTGATACTGATAATTCAATATAGAAAAATGTAATTAAATAAAAGTTTAATGGAACAATAAATTTAATATTTTTTAACTAAATATATAGTTAGAAATATTTTTTAATATGTGTGTATTAATTGAGATTAAATTTCCTCTTCAAATGAGTTTAAAGACATACCTCCATACTCAACTTATTCATTAATTGAAAAATTATTTAATGATTGTTAATCTCAAAATTTTAAATTAATTAATTAATAAAAAGACAAACAAATTTTCTTATTAAACAAATTAATCATTAGACTTAAATTAAAATTTTATTTGATTACATTCAATTATATTATACCAACTAATTAAGGGTGTAAATTAATTGAACACCAAATTTATATGATGCTAATTATAAATGGTTTACTATAGAATGACTTATATTGTGTTCTATTCTAATAAATATATAATATAGGGTTTCTGGTTGCATGATTTCCTCAAACAAAACAATTGCAATTTGTGGTAATATGCAAGTTCAAAAGACAAATTAAGTACCAATTGATAAAGATTAATTTAGTTAATGCATCTATAGTACTATCTTATAGCTTAAGAGCCATGAATAGAAATACAAATCCTTCCCCATTATTCATGAGGACCATTGCTATGATGAGAGAAAGAGATAAAGAGAAGCAATATAGTGTAAATTTTATGTCATTTTGCGCATTATATGCATAAGAATAGAAACCAAAACATATACAAACAACTCTAATTTGTTTTAGCCCAATGTGTATGGTAGTTAGTAGAGCTCAATCATATTAAACACACCATGCATGTTCTATGAATAGATATCTACTTTAATTACTCTTTTGAATTTTAAAATTTGATTAAATTGGCTCATAAAAAAATAAATAGAGATAGTGGAAATTCTCCCAACCGTAATAGCTCGCTTAAAATATTTTATATAGTTTAATTATATTACTATCTATAATTTGGATTAATAGTTCTAATTTAGGATTGAGTTATAGTAATTAATTGAATTATATAAATTAATTTAATTTTTCATTCATAATCCAAGTGAGATAATTCCCTCAATTCTGTACCCTAAGAATATATTACATTCATCAAGACTTTTCACTATTAATTAAAGATATATAATACATTGAGATGATATTTTTAATAAAACAATATGATCATAATAATCAAAGTTTATACAAATAACGTTAAAGTCAATTTCTTCTAAATTGTAAAGACATACATTAACAATCATTTACAATCATCTTTACAAGACCCCACTTCATAACCATCCATTTTTTTCACCTCTAATACCTCTACCAGACAAGTAATTAACTTTAATTAAAAACCCAAATATCATAATTATCACCATTGATATCAGCAAAAATCCTAGCTGGATATCAACGTGTCAAGCAGATCTAAAACCCAAATGATCAGACGCCGCAGATTTGTTCGGTAGAGGGTGGGTCCATCTCCATTCCTATCAAAATTGAGAAACCTTCCTTACAGTTTAATAATCCTTTTTCCCCTATTTATTCTGTCTCTTCACTTGTTGTTTCACTCACCTCTCTCTCTCTCTCTGTCTTTCCATTTCTACTTTGCAAATAGAGAGAGAAACAGAGATTTTAACTAAAATGAGGTATCAAAAGGCTACCATTTTTATTTCTTTGATTTGCATTGTTATTGCCGGAGTTGGTGGCCAATCTCCGCCGACAACTACTCCTGCTCCACCAACTCCAACCACTACTCCTCCTCCTGTTTCAGCTCCTCCTCCAGTAACTCAATCTCCACCTCCGGCTACTCCTCCTCCAGTTTCTGCACCACCACCTGCATCTCCTCCGCCTGCAACTCCACCTCCAGCAACTCCTCCTCCTGCTACTCCTCCACCAGCATCTCCTCCTCCTGCTACTCCACCACCAGCTTCACCTCCACCAGCAACTCCACCACCAGCATCTCCTCCTCCTGCTACTCCCCCACCAGCATCTCCTCCTCCTGCTACTCCACCACCAGCAACTCCTCCTCCAGCGACTCCTCCTCCAGCAACTCCACCACCAGCTCCTCTCGCCGCTCCACCTGCTCAGGTTCCAGCTCCAGCTCCAAGCAAGAAGAAATTAAAGGCTCCAGCTCCATCTCCTTTGGTTCCAAGTCCACCAGCACCACCAACAGGAGCTCCAGCGCCTAGTTTAGGATCAATCTCTCCAGGTCCATCAGGCATAGACTCGGTACGTTCTTCAATCTCTGCTTCATCATATTCGTTATTGGCTTCTCTCTAAAATGCGTATTTGATCTATTCCCTTTTTTACCATATCACGCCTAATAACCGCTAGGATCCGGCGTAATGTAGTCAAAACATAATGTTCTTTACTAACTTATGCCTCATGCGTTTTTTTCAAATGTTATCCAGTGTGGATAACACTAAAATATGATATACAATCCGACCAATGAGCTACCAAGTTATAATTCTGATAAATAAGTCAAAGTTTGACCTCTAATTAGATCCTATCTGATCAGAACCTGTGCTGTACCTTATAAAAACCCTTTTTTATGCACTGGGTTAACAATTATAATGATAAAACAAACTGTTGTTGTGAAAATGTTAATGCAGAGTGGAGTAGAAAAGATGTTAACAATGCAAAAAATGGTTGGAAGCTTGACCTTTGGCTGGGCTTTCCTCTGGTTGCTATTTTAGAGATGTCTCTAGCTATGTGCTTCAGCTCAGCTTCTTCAGATTTTTTTATTTGTGTTTTTACTTTTTTGGCTATATATATATAAATATATATATTATTATTAATGGCTTCCATTTTAGCCCCTGTACGGTGATGAGACCTTCTATTGCCTGTATTTGTTTTTGAGCTTTATATATACATTCGGTTGCATTCTTTGGGAGACTTTGTTTTGTATCTGTGATTTGCTGGTAGCTATCTCTTTTATCTCATTTATTATCATTTCTTTTCATTAGTCTTTGTCTTTTTTAATTACTCATTGGTTATATATATAATTTCTTCTTATTAAATGTGTTCAAATTTGAAGAACAAGCAAATTCTTGAAAAAAAATGCCTCACTAACAAGTTACAACTTCCCTCCAATCTTATAAACCATATATTCATATGTATAACATAATGGAAACTGGTTAAATTTTCAGAATTCAACAATTCAATCACCAATTAAATTTATACTGAAGGGATAATATGTATCTAAAATTAGTGTGGCCGAGATTAAGATGTTAAGATAAATGTGTGGTCATATTAAAATAAGTAAGATCACATCAATTGAGGATAAGATAATAGAAAGAAAATTAAGATGGTTTAAATACGTAAAGCATAAATTTAGAAAAATTTCGATTAGAAAATTTAAATACATTATGATAGAAAAGAGAAATAAAATAAGATGTAGATTTAAGAGGTGTATAATATAATTTAAATGTATTTCAATTATAAGAAAATATTGCCCAAAAACATTTGAATGGAAATAAAAAATATAATTGATTTCAATTAATTTTGAAATTAAGAATGAGTTGAGTTAACAATTCAATCATCAAGTTTTGCAATCAAAATGTATAGGTCAAACTATTAGTCTATTGCTAGTAAAGATTCTGGAAATAAAAAATGTAAAATTTTATGTGTTAATGGGGCATATCTCTCAGCTGTTAGTTTCTGTGTAAAACTTTGTTAGAATTATTTTCAAAGGATACAACTATAAGCTTTCTAACAACTTTATGAATACTCTTTTTTTTTTTTTTCTTGGGCTTTTAAAGAAGCAAGAAGAGTAGTGGGTTCAGACTTCACACACATGTAAACTTGGCCCAAGTCAAGGTAAATAAATGGATTTCCTTGTTTTCAACAACAAAGACAAGCCCAATTTTGCAGTCTTTTACTTTTAAAATCTATCCAAAAATTGGCTTAAACTTTTAGCCCGATTTTCTTGCTTCCGAGTGTTGAGATAGAATCTCCATGCGGGTAAAAACTCCCCTAATTTTTCTTTAAACATAAACGTTGAATATGCACTCAATAATATACTTCTTCTGCTGGTTTTTTCATACGAGTTTGATGAAAGTTATATGAGTATGAAGTTTCTGTTTCTCAATTGGTTTAGACAACATTTTACTCGATATCTAATTCTTGCTAAAATTGCAAGGAGGAAATTTTAATTTCATATAATTGCGGTGAAACAAGCTTTTAATACCAGTAAAAAACTTTTAGATGACATACATTCAAGTTTGAACCCTCAATTCATTTCTCCTATATAAAAAGATAGCTGAGTAATATTTAAAATTTCTAATATAACCTTGCATAGAATATTAGAAAAAAAATTTAAAACTAATAATTTTGTGTGTTACGTCAAGTTTAAGTCATATCTATGTCGAGTTAAATTTTTGTGTGAATTCAAATTCGACCTATTTATAATAATAATAATAATAAATATTATCATTTTAACACATAAAAATTTAAGTTTTAATTTTAGCATTTTATATAAGCATATATAATTATTAAATATATGATATATTCGGATTAAATTGGTCAATTAGGACTTCAAAATATAGTTATAAATTGTGGGTTCAGGCTCTATTGGACCTTAAAAAAAAAAAATCTTGGTATGGTAAATGAATTGATTTCAGGCCCTATTGGACCTCACATTTTGTTTTATCCCCAAATCTTTAGTTAATTACATTTTTGCAATTGATGGGAATAAATTTCCATATGTTTGAAGGGTTAAGATAGCAAAACCATTTTTAAAATAGACACAACACTTTAATTTTTTTTATTTAAAATTAAAAACTCATTATGTTACAATGAAAAATACTTTTAAATTCTTAAATACATGTTTCATATTCTATTTTACAGAACAATAATAATAATAATAAGTCTAAAACATAATTAATTAATATATTTTTTATCATTTTTATATTACTTTCAAGAATATATAATTCTATTGATGGAGTAAAAATTAATTTTACTATAAAGATTTGTCAACCTAATCTCAATCCAAATTATTTGTTTAATGAAAGACATTAGTTTTTGACTTATTTTTACATTTATGCTGAATTTGAAAATTTAAAATGAACATTTTTTTTTTAATATTCTAAATATAAAAATATAAAATATAAAATTTTATGAAATTTATTTATTTTAAAGGGGTTGTAAACATTTTAAATTCTCGATTTTGTTCTTAGGTTCTATTATCTCTTCTATTTATAGGCTACTTTACCTGAAACAAAACGAGCAAATTGCTAATTAAAAAAGAGCCCGACAATAATTATTCTCTTCTAATGCATATAAGATTTTTTGAAAAATAATTAATAATACGGATAATATTTTAAGTTTATTTAGAAATATTCATTCGTTTGTGATTATACTTATAATGTACATATTCTAAGTCATTATATTATTAATATGAAATAAACTTAACTTGAAATGTGAATATAATGGATGTTAATTCCGTTGGGGAATGAATATAACATTTAATAAATATAAAATAAAATAATTATTATAAATAAATAATTATTATCATTCTAAATTTAATATAAACCAATTATTTTTTTACAAATTAATTTTAATACTTATTCATTCATTTATAAATACACTTATTCATTCATAAATACACATAAATTTTAACCGGTAAATTTGAATAAGTCAACTAATAAAATATTTTAGAAATTCAAAATTCAACTTTATTGTTAAGTATTTTTTTTTTGGCATTAATTTATGAGTGATTATTAAATACTAATATCTAATCTTAAATTAATTTCATTTTATCATTAGACTAAAATATCAATTAAAAATTAATACTTAATTAATTTGAATGATAAATATTATGATCACTTAAATAGTGATAGTAATTCGAGTCTCTGTTAATGTTATCAGTATTGGAAGAGTTAAAATTTCAAAAGAAATATTTACAGCTTGAATTCAGATTAATTGGGAGTGGTTGAATATCAAATGATTTAAAAAAATATATATATCAATTAAGTATTTGATTTGAATAAACTCATTTAAAAAAATTCAATTCAATGAATTGAATTGCATTTTTATACCAGAATTATTTTAAATATTATGAATATAAATAATAAATTTAATTTATCTTATCTTCTTAATTATTTATATTTATTTAATATAATTAATAATATCAAAATTTTATAAGTTACAATATATATTTGTGTAATTTGATTATAAATTAAATTTTTATTAAATTAAATTTTTATAAAATAACATAATTACTAATTTATTTGAAATTGTTTATTTTTTATACTAAGAGAATTAAATTCTACAACCACCTCAGTCTAAATATAAAAATTGATAAAATAAAATTTATTTGATTGAATTTTTGCGAAATTAATTTTATCAAACTGATTATATTTTAACTAAAATTGGTAAAAATAAAATTATAAAACTTGCAAATTAAGTTTAAACTAACAATAATACAAGCTAATAAGATTATAATTTTTTACACTTAATACATAAAATTTGAAACATATGAATTAATTTTTAAATGAATTTGATTTGCAAATCAAATAAATATCACATCTTTTTTCACGTTATTGATTCATTATATTTTTATAAATTATATAAATTAGTATATATATATAATTTTTTCTGGTTAAATATATAATAAAGTCGATTTATATATTTTTTATATTAATATTTAAATTATTAAAAGATAATATTAAACTTAATAAAAATAATAAAATAATTGTTGTATATTAAAATATTTAAAAAAATATAAATTAAAATTCTATTAATCAAATGTTGAGATTTGAGTTTGCTTTAAAATCTCTCATACATATATATAACTTCATCATGCCAAGTTAGACAATATTTTCAATGATGTAGTTGTTGTCACATATAAAGAGAGTTTGTTCCATAGTTCAAGAGCATTAATCAAATGGTATAAACAATTAATAAGTCTTAGCCTCTTACATACTTTCATGGAAGTGTGCAACCACACACCACAACCATGCTTATTCAAATTGTGTGCATCTTTGCACTGACAATATTTGTTATCGACTCCACTCTTAATTTATTATTTATAATTAATAAATGTTGAATCCTGCGTATTTATCTTTTTATTTGTTTCATTTTTTATTTTTTATTTTTATAATTAATATTTTTTATAAATGATATGAAATATAAAAAAAATAAAATATAAAATAAAAGATTCATTATGATAAATATTTATTTGTAATAGAAAAATAATTTTATTATAATCTAACATTTAAATTGTAATATAAAAAGTAAAAAATTAGTTTTGAAATAAAAAGAAAATATTTTATAGTATAAAATTTAAAATTTAATTTATAATATTTTATATCATAACTAAAATTATTCATACATAAAATTATATATCTCAATCTGTGAAGAAAATTAAATTTTTAAATTTAAATTGGACTAAAAATAAGGAAAATACATTGGACTGGAAAATTCAATTGTATCATTTAATGCACCATCTAATCTTTCCCACTGCAACTATTGCCTATTGGAAGGTTCCTTTGCCGACACTGCTTTGATTTATTTATTTATTTTATTCTTAGTAGTAAGTTTCCCAAGTACTCTTTCATACCTATCCTATGTGCAGTTTTGAAGTGCTCAACATGTCAAAGTAATTTAAGAACACTTCCTAAAATCCACCTACATTTGTATGATTCATTAAGACCATTTTACAGTTTTCAAAGTCAAAGTAATTATATATATATTCAATTGAATCAATAGTGACAATCTAGTTTGTGATTATTTTTTTATTTAACTAATACTAATTCATTAAAAATTTAAAACATTAAACTTATCATTTAGTCAAATGATAAAATAGACTATTTTAAAAATTAACGTTAAAATTTAAATCTTATCGATAAAATTAATAAAAATAAATTAAAAATATAAATAAATTAATAATCTCTATTATATAATAATTTTCAACGGTATCGATTTAAGTTAATAAGTTAAATTAATACTCGATTAATTAATATATCTTTTAAATAATAAAATTCATGAGTTGGAATGATATTAATTTATATAAGTTTTATTATATCAAAATTTATTATATTAGGCAAGCTAATTTAATTACTAATGCTATATATATATATATATTTGTTGAATTATGGTATAATTATTTGATCTAAGCTAGCTAATTAATTAAGCTCTTCCTTTGATTATTCCTCCATTGTATAGAACATGGTAGGGTGAGATAGCTATTAATTTGTATTGAAAAATTTGAGTTCGTAGTTCTAAGTCAACTCCATCATCTAACATAGTCATGTATACTAGGAAAGGAAGAGGAAGATTAGTCATTGTTAAATTATAGAATATTAAATCTCATTTCTAATATAAACCATATATATATATATATAATTCAAAGAGTAATTATTAATTAAGTTAGCAAATCGGTTTGTTATCTCCTTAATTAAAATTTAAAATCTATAGATTAAATAATTAAAGAGGTATTTTTTATTTATTTATAGATCTTTTAATTTTAGTATGAATAATTTATTTTATTTTTCTTGTTAAAATTGTCCGATATCTATTCGAGTTGAATGAAACTTATAAAAATATAAAACTCTCTCAACACTTATTTTTTTTCATTTATAAGATTCGAACTCGAAATTTTACTTAAAAAAAATAAATTTTTTACTATTCGAGACAACATGCGTTGCTATGAATAATTTACATTGCTATGAATAATTTGCTTTTAATTAAAATGAATATGAATCTAATATAGTATGTAAAAATAAAAATTATTATTTTATTTTAAAAATGAAAAATAAATTTATAGTAATTAATAATGAATAAAAACTATAATATTTTAATCCTTTCTTTTGACAGAAATACAATTTATAAGTATTTTGCATCCATGCATATGAAATTATAATTTGCCTTTCAAAAAATCAGAATCCCTAACTATGTATGTACAAAGGAATCGCAGGGCACTTGACTACCTCTCACGCCTACTCAATTTCCAATCCACTACCCAAGCAATTTTCCCTTGGGATGCCAGTCAGGCCTTACAATGCCTGGTGCTGTATCTTGTCTCCACGGGCAGTTAGGACCAATTGCAAATTTTTGGAAAGTTTAATTATAAATAACCTCTTCCGATTTTATTTTTTTAATATTTAATACGCAGTACTATTATTGGACTTGGGAGATTAGAGCCCTTCTAACCCAACAGTAGCTCTGTCTCCACCCATTTTGATAATTAACTACTAATTTATTGATGTATAACTTGTTAAAAGAAAAATATGTATAAATGACTAGCAGTTGAATATCCATATAAATATAAATTTGAATAATTTATGGAAAGCCAACTTCATGCTAATATAAAATATAATTTGATATATGAGTACCATTTATATGTAGAAAAGTAAAATAATATTAGCTAGAAAATAAAGAAAATATTTATTTATACTGAATGCACGAATTTATCTTATACACTCAATTAATAAGTGATATATTTTAATTAATATAATTTTTTTAATTTTTTTTATCTGTTTCATATATTTTTATTTTATTAAATAAGTGTATATATTTAATATAAATAAATATTTTTCATTATTCATAACAGCACACACACACAAAAAAAAAAAAAATAATAATGCACACATGTTAAAACAGTGCACACTTCAAAAATATTGTAGCTACCTATCAATGTAGTTTTTCTTTTCCACTCAAGAAGTTCATTTATAACTCTTAAGTTTGCACTTCCATGACAACAAAATAAAATGATATAAAGACTAGTGCCTTCAAAATTAAAAAAAAAAATCAAATTTAAATTTGAATTTAACTGTCTTTCAATTATAACTATTTTCCTAGTTATAAAAAATAAAAAATAAAAATTATAAGACTATCCATAGATTTAATATGACAACTGAAAGTAGATTCGTATCAAAATTTAGTAAAATTTCAATTTCCAACCTCTCTTCCCCTATTTGTAAACCATAGAAAATTTTATTATAAATATTAAATGGGGACTAATATGTGATTTGGTTGTTAGTACTATTAAACTTTAAACTCTATAAGTTATTTAATTATCCATCTATTTTTATTAATTAATAATATTTTTAGTAGTTTATGAAGAGATTTAATTAGTCTAAAAAAGAATATAAATCTAATTTATTCTTAGGAGAATTATATTTTTTATTTTGGGAAGAAAGTACAAATTTTTTGAAGAAAGTTTAATGCTATATTTAGTTCAATTTTATTAAAGAATTCATATCATTTATAAATAAATTCTAAGTAGTTTGATATATTAAATGATAAATATAAAATTTATTTCAAATGAAATAAATGTTATATTTAGTATAATTTTAAAATTTATTTTAATATTTTATTTGATCAAAAATATTCCTATAAACGTATTATTTATTTACTTATTTTCTTTTTAAAAATTTCATATTACATTAATAAAAATATAATTATTTATAATTTAATTTAATATTTATCAATAATACTCTTTTATATATATTATTTTTTCAAAATATATATATATAATCTTGGCCATAAATTAAGGAGTTTATAATTGTGAAATAATTTGAAAAAAAAATCAGTTCTTTTTATTTCAAAATCTTTGATTATAATATTTAGGAAGAAAATGATTAATATTTTTTATTTATTAATAAATTATATAATATTTTATTGCTACAATGGTTAATTTTAAAAAAAATAAAAACTACATATTTAATTGAATAAAATAAATTTGAAAGGTCTAATTGCATATTTTATTATAATAAAGGAATATCTAAATGTAGATCACTATATATGTATATTTTATTTATATTTGTTAATTTGCATTTATTATTATTTAACAAAAATGGATTATTTAAAGTATTTCGTTACGATTTCATCTAGGACTCTGATTTGATTAAAATCGAGCCTAACTCTTATTAAACTATAATTTTAAAAAATTAAAAAATAATTTTTTAAAATTATGGTATTAAATTATAAATATTATTTATTAAAAATTATTCTACCACAATTTCAAACTAATACTTAAAAATTATAAAGTTTAGAGTTGGAGTTTTGAGTTGTAATTAAATTAAAAATATAAGAGTAATTGAAATATAATTAAATAATTAATTTTTTTATTTTAAATATTTTAAATATAATTTATTAAAAATTATTTAATCATAATATCTAATATATATTTAAAAAAATATGAAATTCAAGTCGAAATTTTGAATTATTGTTAAATTAAAAAAAAAATAATAGATATAATTAGATAATTAATTTTTTTTTAAATTTATATTAAGTAAACGTAACTTTCATAATAATTAGCATGAATAAATTATAAAACTGAAGATTTAACGTTATTCACTATAACTAATTAAATACGATTGAGAAAAAAATCTATAGTTTTAAAATATTTATAATTTATATTTCCTGACATATGAATTAAAAAATTTAAAAAATAAAAATTTTAAAATAAAAATAAAATATTTTTATTTTAATATGAAAAATAAATAAAAATAATTAAATAAATATTTAATAAAAAATTAAAAAATAAATATATTCTTAAAAATAAAAAATTTACAAATATTTAAAAAAGAAGAAGGAGGGAATTATTTTTAAAAGGAGTTTGAAATAATAAATTGATAAAAGGAGAGTAAAATATTAAAGTTAATAAGAATGTTTTAGTCTTCTAAAATTTATTGATTTCAAATTATAAAATTCATTTAGAAATATTAATTATTTTAATAAAATTTAATTTAGTTATTTTCAATTTTATATATTTAATTATTTAAAATTTAAAATAAATATAAATTTAAAATAAATATAAAATTATGCATTTATAAATAAATTCCATAAGATTATGAAATTCATTCGTAAATACATAATTTATATTTATTTTAAATTTAAATTTATTTAAAATTCTAAATAATTAAATATATAAAATAAAAAATAACTAAATTAAATCCTATAAAATTCATTTATACGTAGAAAATATTTTCAAAATGTTGGAGGACAACTATTATTAATTATATATCATTTATATTCTTAATTTGCCAATTAAGTTTAATATAATTGGGTTGTTCATACTTTAAGAACATGATGAGTAGTAGGACTGTAAAAAAATAAAAAAATAATTTATCCGATCAAATCAATAAATTCATTCAAACCAAACTAAAAATTATGATTTACAAAAATATAAAATTGATAATTGTTAAAAAAAATAAGCAAATTCAATTTAGTTAGTAATTTAGTAAAATTTCAAACTGTTATAATATGAAGTATTAAAGATATATATAAAAAATATTAATCGAATAATTTATCAAAATATTTAATAATATTTTAGAAAATAATTTTATAATAATTTTATTTAATAATATTTTATATTTATTAAAATATGTTTTTTTTCATTTTAATGGTTATAACTTTAATTTAAATAGGATTAATATTAATTTCCATTTCTTAATTTTTTCTTTTGTCTATTTTTTGTTATTTACAATTTTGAGAAGTTAAAATTAATATTTAATGAAAATCAATTCAAATTGAAATTAATATACAAATTAATTCAATCTAAAATAAATCCAATATAATTTTTAATAAATTAAATCAATCTAAAATTATTAATTTCACATTATTTTGATTTAATTTCAGTTTAAAGATTTATTAAACGAGAAGATATCAATTTGATATGACTCAAACCAATCTATGTCCAACGCTAATAAGTAGACTATAGAGTTCAGGTCTATACATATATCAATATGATGAAAAGTTTTACTAATACATTTATTATGTTGTATATTTAACTTTTCAATAAATGAAAATACACATATTCCTAATATTATTTTGTTAATGCCAATTATAGTTTATCTTTTGTGTTAATCTTATATAGAATAATAATTTTTAATTCAAACTTAGAAAAACATTGGTGGTAACATAGTGATGTTAATTGAGTTAGATAAATTATAAATTATAATAGCAAATAATAATTTATTTTAACATTGAAAAATGAGAGAATCGATTCTAAATTTATTATTTTATAAAATATACACTTATCGTTAGATTGTGTCTCGATGTATATAATTTTTTTTAGTTAATTATACTTTTATTGAGAGTTTAAATTCCTAATATTTCAATTCTAAAAATAAACTAAAATACTACAAATGAAAGGTATTAACATTAAAACTTTTTTTAAGGTACCAAAGTTGAGAGTTAATTAATAGTGACTACAATTTTGTTGATTGAAAATGGGATAAGGGTAAAAAAATCTGTGTTATAGCATTTCTTTTTTCACTTAAACTCTTTTCTTATTTAGAAGTATTTAGTTATCTTTCTGTTTAAAAATTATATTTTAATCCCTTATTTCTTAAAAAAATTGCTTTTTAGTCCCTTTAGGATTTTTTTTATATTTTTTCTAATTACAATTAATTAAAATAAATAAAATAAAATAAAATAAAATAAATTGCTATCTAGTTGATATAAATAAATAAATAAATAATTTTATTTGTTTATATTTATTTTATAAAAATTGATTAAAATATATAAAATAAATTATTTATTTTTTATATAAATAAAATAAAATTCATAAATTTTGAATTTTTTATTATATGAAAACACTTTCAAATTATTTGAATGTGATTTAAATAAGAAAATTTATTAAATTTAATTTAATATTTATTTCATTATTATTATTTTTTATTTAAGAAAATTAATTTCTCATATTATTGAAATGGTATTTTTTATTATTTTTTAAAATATTTTTTAATATATTACTAATTATTATATTTTTTGAATTTTATTTAGCATTAGTTTTATTTATGAGATTCGAATCATGACTTAATTTTAAAGTAGTCTCACATTACCATTAAACTAAGATGCTAATAGTATTTTTTTTTAGTTTAGTTTAATTTGATATATTCTCTTTTTAGCAAGTGTGTTATTTTTTTATAATTTCATCCATATTATTTTTACTGAATTTGATAGATTTTCTTTAATTTATTGCTCTAACTTAATGAATTTTATAATATCTAGAGGTTTTGAGTATATAAATTTTAAAAAATTTATTTTTAATTATTTTTTAATATCAAAATTTTGGTGAATAAAAAATAATTGATAATATGAAAAATTATTAAGTTAGATCAATGATAAATAAAATGATTTATTTTTTATTTATTTTATATCAATTAAATAGCAATTTATTTTATTTATTTTAATTAATTGTAATTAGAAAAAATAAAATAAAAATCTTTAAGGGACTACAAAGTAAGTTTTCTAAGAAAGAAGGAATTAAAATGTCATTTTCAAATAAAAAATAACTTGACCTTTGACGATGTTTTTTTATTTTATATTAAATCTGAAAAATTTAGGAGTATGATTATATTATTAAATAAGAAAAGGGCCTAAGGGAGAAAAACACTATAACATATATATATATATATATATACCCTTTTCCCATTGAAAATTAAGGATCAAACTTGTATGGGATGTAGACTTTAGGTTCATAGATAGATGGATTGATTGATTAGATAATGAACAAACAATTAAGAGAAATAGAGAATAAGTATGTGTTTGGTAAAGCTACCTCTTTAGAAGGGTAACTAATTAAAGTGTACATAAATAAATAGGTCATATTAATTCATGTAAAATCAAATTCATTTCCCTTATTTCTTCCCCTCTATAAAGAGAAACCATGAGTCCATCTTTCCTTAATAGTGAAGGTGCAAAAATCAAGTAGAAGTTGGAAATATTATTTCTATTACTAAACTAATATGGAAAATAATGGCAAAGATATTAATGATGGAAAATTTATTTTGTTAAACCAATCAAAAGTTTTATCTAAAGATAAAACAAATGAAAAAGTTTAATCGTTGTATTCAATTAAAATTTTTAAAAATATTTATAATTTTTTTAAGTGAATGAATTTTACTGAATTCATAAATTTTTAATAATTTTTATGAAATTTATAAATGTATGAACAATTTCCAAAGATTTTATTAAAAAAAATTTATAGACATTGATAAATATTTATAAATATTAATATACTTTTATTAATTTTTAATATTTATTTTATATAATTTAATAAATTTATATTTCTTATATAATAAAAATAAAAATTTAAAATAATAAATAAAAATAAGAGCTCTCAATTAAATAATATCACTTAACGTAAGTATCAAAATTAATTAAAATAATATCTCAAGAAAAAATAATAATATTTATTATTATCTATATGCTCAACATAGCTTTACATATCAGTAATTATAATAACCCTCCGTTTATTAGCAGTATCTCTTTGTTGCTCTTGAATATTAATAATTGGTTTAAAATCTTCTTTTTGATTAGTTGGCATAGAACAAGATAAAAAAATATTTACTATCTAGTTTAATGAAAATTCATCTGAACGATATTTGTCACATTTCAACTCCAATGATACGACGGTCCTAAGATAAGGGTAGGTTTAAAGCCACCATAAACTCGTAAAACCCTCATATCCTGGATTTCATACACATTTCATATTTACATCTTATATAATTATCATTAAAACATTCATTTCTAAGATTCATGAAATCACCATTCATACATATATATGTTTATCATTAAGGAATTTTCTCTTGTTTCTTACCGATCAAAAGATACTTCCCATATTACTAAGAAATAAGAGTAGCCCAATCATAACAATTTAGACATCAAAATATTATCATCCTCAACATCTAACTACGGAGCTCTAGAGTATACTTCCAATACATACAGTATCATAATACAATTCAATGAATATATATAAATCAAAATAATTACAATGGAGACTTCTTGGAGGAATGAATCAAGAAGCTCAATCTTCTAGATTAGCTCCCTCACGAGCTACACTATCACCTGAAATCTACAGAAGAGGGGTGAGCCTTCAACTCAGTAAGATATAAACATGCAATATAAAAGAAATATATCAATCCAAAAGAAAGGTCAATTCAAAGAACATGGGTAAGAAAAATGTCATATGTTTATACTTACAAGAACAGAAGTGCTCACAATCGAATATCATTATCAAATTACATGGTAGAACTGCAGAGTGCATCAGTAGCCTTGCTACCTATCACAGCAGAGCGCATCGGTAGTCCTTGCTATCTTATCGCAAATGCATGCTTAACCAGGCATACGCCTAGAGCTCATGGTCCCCTCTAAGTGGAACACTGATAAAAATCCTATTAGTTAGGTTCCCAAAGTACACAATGGACCAATGAATTTACTCTCATTGGGAAGAGCGTTCTATCCATAGGGTCATACGGTTGCAATCTCACAAAAAACATATTGGTCACAAGACCATAACATATAACATAAATTCAGTCTAGTTAACAAATGGGTTTCATATGAACTTTGTCCAAGGAAAGATGACCAAGTCATTTACAAGATAAATATAATAATCACATGAAACAATTATCATTTGTTTGATAATATTATCGAAACTTTAATTAATAGGTCATTAATACAATGTCGTATTTGTGAATATTAGGAAGGCTTGGACAAATCATTTCAAAGAAACAATATGCATATACAATATTCATACTTACCTCTACACAAATTTATCCTTGTATTTTCCTCAATAGCTTGTTCATTTAATAATTTCCTCAAATTTTTTGAGTTCTCTTGTCCTATGAAAATTTCCCCAAATATTTAAAATTAGGATTTTTCTTAATCAATAATACATAATATGATTTCCTTATAATTTAACCATCTTATAGTTTCTATTTTTTATTCTCAATATCAATTTAATTCATCTCTTAAAGAAAATCTGAAATTTATTTACGAATTTACTGTTCATACCACTATTCATGATAATCCATAAATTCTAGTTTCTTCCATATTAATTTCAATTAATAGCCTTAAATGCTTGTAATAAGTCCTATATACCTATAATAAACTATTCTAACTACCAAAATTTATTAATTTAAAGAGAAAATGACATTTGAAGAAAAATTATCTTTTTTCTCTAAAACTGATTTCCTTGAAAAAATCTGCTTTGAAATTGAAGATTGATACCTTAGAATATGATAATTTAGTGATTTAATGCATTAATTTTGAGTATTAATACATTAGAAAATAAATGGGACAAATCTGAGAAGAAACGAAGAAGAACGAAGAAAAGAAGAAGAAAAATAGTGAAGAAAATAGCTACTGGGCATCTGGTTAAATAGGTTACTGCCTCTCAATTTTCGCTTCGCCAGCTTGCCTCGTCAATGCCACCTCGCATAATCCAGCTTGCAAATACCACTTCGCACTGCAGGCTCACAATGCCACTTCGCATTGTCGTCTCGCAAATACCACTTCGCATTGCAGGCTCGCAATGCCACTTCGCATTGCCGACTCGCAACGCCTCGGTAATCCCACTTCACCAAACTTGCCTAGCCTAATTCCACTTTGCATATGCCACCTCGAAAATTCCTCTTCGCCAAACTCGCCTCGCCTAACTCCACTTCGCATATGCCACCTTGGCAATGCCTCTTCACCAAACTCGTCTCGCCTAACTCCACTTCGCATATGCCACCTCAGCAATGTCTCTTCGCCAAACTCGCCTCGCCTAACTCCACTTCGCATATGCCACCTCGGCAATACCTCTTCGCATAATGCCACCTCGCCTATTCCCTCTTCGCCAAACTCTGCTTCGCGAACTGCCAGCTATAAATGCCATATTCTGCCGAGCTAGAACCCTTCCTCGACAACTCATATTAAACTAGCTCGCAAATGAACTACAAATATCCAAACTCCCTGATTCTTTTTATCACTCAAAATAGACACTCAGAGATCCAACATATCCAAAATTCAAATCAAAAGGATAACTACACAAACTATGGTGAATTTCTAAAATTCACCCTTACTTTACTGCCCAAAATTCATCTAAATAGGTCTGATTAATTCTACTCCCCACTGAGCTATACTTATCCAATTCCCTTGAAATTTTACAGCCAATAATATAACACATAAAGAAACATTTTTTATGTTTACACTTTTGGCTCATTCAGCCTCAATAATTCCCCAAAAAATTAAACATTCTCATATTCTTGCAAAAAATAATGAACCAGACATGTTCTGGTCAAGGAGGCATATCTCTACACACATAGAGAATTTTATAGAACTATTTTACAAACTTGAAGATAAGATATAAATCTACAATTTTTATATTTTACACTTTATTAAATTATTCCTTTAAAATCATAAAATCAGCCTCATAAAATCCTCCCTGCATACAGAAATTATGGATTCCTCAAAATATTTTTATATCCTCAATTAATTCAACAAACATACAATTATTAAAATAACAAAAAAAAATGGCAGATATTACATTCTTCCCCCCTTAGATAAATTCATCCTCGAATTTATAAATAACTTGTCTTAAACCTGAAATAGGTAGGGGTACTTATCTTGCATGCTTTGCTCACTTTCCCAATTATATTTTTCCATGGCTTGATTTCTCCATAGGACCTTAACCATTGATATGTCTTTATTCCTTAGCCTCTTAACCATTCAGTCCATAATGGCAATTGAAATTTCTTCATACGTCAAATCTGGTTGAAGGTCCACTTCCGAAACTTGTAGCACATGAGAAGGGTCGGCAACATACTTCTGGAGCATCGATACATGAAACACTGGATGCACATTATCCATGCTAGGAGGCAAAACTAACTTGTATGAAACCTCTCCAATCTTGTTCAGAATCTCAAAGGGTCCGATAAACCGTGGAGATAGCTTGCCTCTCTTTCCAAACTGTAGAACTTCATTCATTGGTGAGATCTTTAAAAATACAAGATCTCCAATAGCAAACTGAAGGTATTTTCTCTTTGGGTCAGCGTAGCTCTTTTGGCAGCTAAAAACTGACTTTAATCTCTCTCGGATCAGTGGAATCTTTTCTGATGTATATCTTATCAACTCTGGTCCTTCGATATACTTTTTTCCAACCTCATCCCAACACAAAGGAGATCTGCATTTCCTGCCATATAAAGTTTCATAAGGAGACATCTGAATCGTGGAATGGTAGCTGTTGTTGTAGGAAAATTCTATCAATGGCAAATAAGCATCCCACTTTCCTCCAAAATCTAGAATACACATCCTTAACATGTCTTCTAGAGTTTGGATGGTCCTCTCTGATTGCCCATCTGTTTGTGGATGGAAAGCTGCGGTGAAATCAAGCTGTGTACCCAAGCATTCTTGCAATTTCTGCCAAAATCTCGAGTTGAACTGAGTACCTCTATCTGAGATAATCGAAACTGGAACTCCATGAAATTTGACAATCTCATCAACATAAATCTGGGCATGCTGAGAAACCGTATAAGTCATCTTGACTGGCAAGAAATGAGCTGACTTAGTTAATCTATCCACAATGACCTATATTGAGTCATAACCCCTTGAAGTTCTTGGCAATCCAACCACAAAATCTATAGTCACCCTTTCCCATTTCCATTATGGCAATGGCAACTCTTGGAGTAACCCCGATGGTTTCTAATGCTCGAACTTGACTTGTTGATAAGTTAGACATTTTGCTACATATTCTGCGACATCTCTTTTCATTCCACTTCACCAATATGAATTCTTAATGCCATGGTATATCTTTGTTGCACCAGGATGCACATTATACTTGACATAATGTGCTTCCTTAAGAATCATATCCCTCAAACCATCAACTGCTGGAACACATAACCTGCTACCATGTCTCAACATACCATCAGTCACATTAAATCCTGGAGCTTTTTCTAATCCCACATCATTCTTTATTTTCACTAACTGAGGGTTTTTGTCTTGAGCTTCTCTAATTTGATCAATGAGAACCGGCTTGACTTGGAAACTTGCCAAAAGCACTTGCTTTTGAATCTGACAATTCCAAACTGATTCCCATATCATGCAATTTTTCACTTCCCTCACTAATGATCTTCTACTCACTTGAATATGGGCTAAGCTTTCTAAAGACTTCCTGCTTAATGCATCTGCTACAATATTAGCCTTCCCTGGATGATACAAGATTTCACAGTCATAATCCTTAAGCAATTCGACCCACCTTCTTTGCCTAAGATTTAGATCTTTTTGCTGAAATATATACTTCAAACTCTTATGATATGTGAAAATCTCATATTTCTCTCCATACATGTAATGTCTCCATATCTTCAGGGCGAATACAACTGCAGCCATCTCAAAATCATGAGTTGGATAATTCACCTCATGCTTCCTCAACTATCTAGAAGCATAGGTTTTCACCCTTCCATGCTGTATAGGCACACAACCAAGCCCTACTCTTGATGCATCATAATACACCACATATCCTCCTTTACCCGATGACAGAGCTAAGACAGGTGCAGTGGTGAGACAAGTCTTTAACTTTTGGAAGTTCTTATCACATACATCTGACCATAGAAATTTAACTTGCTTCTGGGTAAGCTTGTTCAAACGAGTTGCAATCTTGGAGAAGTCTTGAACAAACCTTTTGTAGTAGCCTGCCAAACCCAAGAAACTTCTAACTTCTGAAATATTTGTGGGTCTAGGCTAACTAAGAATTGCATCAACCTTTCTAGGATCAACTTCAATCCTTTTCTTGCTCACTATATGCCCCAGAAAGCCCACACTCTCAAGCCAAAATTCACACTTTGAAAATTTTGCAAACAGCTGATGCTCTCTTAAAGTCTGTAACACAATCCTAAGGTGTTCCTCATGCTCTTCTTCACTTTTAGAATACATAAGAATGTTATCAATAAACACAATGAAAAACTTATCCAAAAATTGCCTAAACACCCTGTTCATCAAGTCCATGAATGCAACTGGTGCATTAGTCAATCCAAATGGCAACACTAAGAACTCATAGTGTCCATATCTGGTCCGGAAAGCCATTTTCGATACATCCTCATTCCGAATTCTCAACTGATTCAACTGATAGTACCCCGACCTCAAGTCTATCTTGGAGAAATGACTTACACCTTGCAACTGATCAAATAAATCATCTATTCTTGGAAAAGGATACTTATTCTTGATAGTTGTCTTGTTGAGCTGTCTATAATCTATGTATAGCCTCATAGAACCATTCTTCTTCTTTACAAAGAGCACAGGTGCACCCATGGCAAACTGCTAGGCCTGATAAATCCTTTGTCAAGCAAATCTTGCAATTAAGTCTTCAACTCTCTCAATTCTACTGGTGCCATATGGTAGGGAGGAATAGAAATCGGACTC
The DNA here is from genome assembly GCA_948193065.1 of Aleurites moluccanus. Classification (NCBI taxonomy): domain Eukaryota; kingdom Viridiplantae; phylum Streptophyta; class Magnoliopsida; order Malpighiales; family Euphorbiaceae; genus Aleurites; species Aleurites moluccanus. Next base: position 40,347 of record CANXYC010974777.1, read on the forward strand.
GTGTCAGGTAGCAACTATATACCGAACTCTATCTCTCTATCGGGCGGCAAACTAGGTAACTCTTCAGGAAATACATCTGGGAACTCGTTAACAACAGGAATCCGTTCCAAATCTTGCACTTCTTTTTGAGTATCTCGAACATAAGCCAAATATCCTTGGTATCCTTTCTTCATCAATCTCTTCGCCTTTAAGGCTGATATCACATTATATGGTGCTTCGCTCATTTCCCCTTGAAATTTAAAATTCTCACTTGAAGCTGACTTGAAAACTATCTTCTTTCTATTATAATCTATGGTAGCATATTGCTTGGACAACCAGTCCATGCCCAAGATCACATCAAATTCCAACACAGGCAATTCATCAAGTCCACATTCAAGCTCTTGCCACCTATACTAACTACACATGAGGGATAAAAATTTTAAACTTTAATCTCTCACTCTAAAGGAGTAGAAACCACTAACACATATTCAAGCAACTCACTGGGCACAAGCAATTTCTTAGCAAAACGTGATGACCCAAAATAATGCGTAGCTCCCGAATCAAACAATACTCTAACATTCAAGGCTTGGATCAGAAGAATACCTGTAATAACTGTGTTAGATGCTTGGGCTTTATGTTATGCTAGAGCAAAAACTCTACCTCTGCCTCTACCCATGGGAACTAAACTCGAAGCTTGAGCCACATGCTGACCTGATTCTCTACCAGCCTCTATAGTCCTGCCCATAATGCCTCGGCCTGTACCTTGCTGCAGACTAACACCCCTTTCCCTAGTCATCTGAACTGTGGCCTGAGAAGCCTGCGGTTTTCCTCCAACGGATGGTTGCGAACAATTCTTGAGGAAATGACCTTGTTGCCACACCTAAAGCATACTCCTGAGGCATAATGATAAGGGCCATTATGAAATTTACCGCATGTAGAACACAAAGGTTTAGGAGTCCTGGTTGGTGCAAAGCTAGTTGAACCATAGCTAATCTAGGAAATGGGTCCAGGAGTAGTCCGACTCTGCTGTGGCCTCTCTAAAGATCCTCTATACCCACTTCTAGAAGCTGACTAATGAGTCACCCCCATACTTTTCATTCCACTTTCTTGTTTAGAAGAACTGTCTGCTTTAAATTTCTTCTTCTCAACTCTTTCAAATCTAGCTTCCATCTCTCTATTCTCAATTATCCTAGCCTTTTCTACTAGCTTAGAATAGGAATCAAACTCAAGAGCAGCTAAGAGTTTAAATAATGGAGCCACTAATCCTCTGTGGAACCTTTGAATCTATACTGCTTTTGTAGTCACCAAAGCTGGAGCAAATTTGCTCAACTGACTGAACTTCCTGGGGTACTTTGAAACACTCATACCAGGTGTCTGAACCAATCTTTCAAACTCTAGAGACTTAGCTTCTCTCACGCTCTCTGGAAGAAATTCATTCAGCACCAGTTTCTTGAATCTCTCCTAAGAAAGATCTTCATTTTCCTGAAGCATGCCAGAAATGCTTCTCTTGAACCAATTCTTGGCTTCAGCTTTCATCAAATAACCCACAAACTCTATAGCTCTTCTATCTAGAATTCTCAGAATATGTACTTTCTCTTCTATTTCTTCTAGGAAATCTGTAGGATCCATCTCACCTCTATACTCTGAGGGCTTAAGTTTAAGAAACCTCTCAAATGATACCTCTTCCATTTGACGTACAACAGGTGGTGGAACTATCAGAGGAACAGGAATTTCTGGAGCCTAAACTAGAGGTACCTGTCGCTGCCTTTGCTGAGTAATGAACTCAGCTATCATTGCATAATTCCTTTGCAGCTGATCTAATTGCTGAGTCATATGAGCCACATCTACTGGTGACATAGGAGGAACCTCATCTCCTCCACTTCCACCCATAGAACCCTCTTCAGAAGGTAGAACACGCCTAGGATAGCCTCTACCTCATCCTCTACCACGCCGTGGAGGCATCTCAACACTGATAAGAAGAACAAACAATATCAGACTCACTATGCATACTTAACGCAGATATTTATACCAAAGGAAGACACAATTGGATGATACATAAATCCTATACTTTGTAGTTATCTTAATCAACACTTATACTAGTACTCATGCATCTCTTTCTATCTTCTGTATTAAGGATTATAAACCTATAGCTCTGATACCACCTTTGTCACACCCCAACTCCAATGGTGCGACGGTCCTAGGGCAAAGGTAGGCTTAAGGCCACCATAAACCCGTAGAACCCTCTATCCTGAATCTCATACACATTTCATATCTACATCTTATATAATTATCATTAAAACATTCATTTCTAAGATTCATGAAATCACCATTCATACATATATATGTTTATCATTAAGGAATTTCCTCTTGTTTCTTACCGATCAAAAGATACTTCCCACATCACTAAGGAACAAGAGTAGCACAATCATAACAATTTAGACATCAAAACATTATCATCCTCAACATCTAATTACGGAGCTCTAGAGTATACTCCCAATACATACAGTATCATAATACAATTCAATAAATATATAAATCAAAATAATTACAATGGAGACTTCTTGGAGGAATGAATCAAGAAGCTCGATCTTCTAGATTAGCTCTATCACGAGCTACACTATCACCTAAAATCCACAGAAGAGGGGTGAGCCTTTAACTCAGTAAGATATGAACATGCAATATAAAAGAAATATATCAATCCAAAAGAAAGGTCAATTCAAAGAACATGGGCAAGAAAAATGTCATATGGTTATGCTTACAAGAACAGAAGTGCTCACAATCGAATAGCACTATCAAACTACATGGTAGAATTGCAGAGTGCATCAGTAGCCTTGCTACCTATCACAGCAGAGCGTATCGGTAGTCCTTGCTACCTTATCACAAACGCATACTTGGCTAGGCATACGCCTAGAGCTCATGGTCCCCTCTAGGTGGAACACTGATAAAAACCCTATCAGCTAGGTTCCCAAAGTGCACAATGGACTAATAAATTTACTCTTATTGGGACGAGCGTTCTATCCATAGGGTCATACGGTTGCAATCTCACAAGAAACCTATTGGTCATAAGACCATCAATATATAACATAAATTCAGTCAAGTTAACAAATGGGTTTCATATGAACTTGGTCCAAGGAAAGATGACCAAGTCATTTACAAGATAAATATAGTAATAACATGAAACAATTATCATTTGTTTGAGAATATCATGGAAACTTTAATTAATATGTCATTAATACAATGTCATATTTGTGAAAATTAGGAATTCTTGAAAAAATTATTTCAAAGAAACAATATGCTTATGTAATGTTCATACTTACCTCTACACAAATTTATCCTTGTATTTCCCTCAATAGCTTGTTCATTCAATAATCTCCTCAAATTTCTTGAGTTCTCTTCTCTTATGAAAATTTCTCCAAATATTCAAAATTAGGGTTTTTCTTAATCAATAATACATAATATGATTTTCTTATAATTTAACCATCTTATAGTTTCTATTTTTGATTTCCAACATCAATTTAATTCATCTCTTAAAGAAAATCTGAAATTTATTTACAAATTTATTGTTCACGCCACTATTCATGATAATCCATAAATTCTGGTTTCTTCCACATTAATTACAATTAATAGCCTTAAATGCTTGTAATAAGTCCTATATACCCATAATAAACTATTCTAAATACCAAAATTTATTAATCTAAAGAGAAAATGATAATTGAAGAAAAATTATCTTGTTTCTTCAAAACTGATTTTCTTGAAAAAATCTGCTTTGAAATTGAAGATTGATGCCTTAGAATATGATAATTTAGTGATTTAATACATTAATTTTGAGTATTAATGCATTAGAAAATAAATGGGATAAATCTGAGAAGAAATGAAGAAGAACGAAGAAAAGAAGAAGAAAAATCGTGAAGAAAATAGCTACTGGGCATTTGATTAAATAGGCTATTGCCTCTCAATTTTTGCTTCGCCAACTCACCTCGCCAATCCGCCTCGGCAATGCCACCTCTCATAAGCCACCTCGCATAAGTCAGCTCGCATTGTCGGCTCGCAATGCCAATTCGCATTGTCGGCTCTCAAATACCACTTCGCATTGCCGGCTCGCAATGCCATTTCGCATTGCCGGCTCGCAAATGCCACTTCGCCAATCGCTGCCTCGACAATCCCACTTCGCCAAATTTGCCTCGCCTAACTTTACTTCGTATATGCCACCTCGAAAATGCCTCTTCACCAAACTCGTCTCGCCTAACTCCACTTCGCATATGCCACCTCGGCAATGCCTCTTCACCAAACTCGTCTCGCCTAACTCCACTTCGCATATGCCACCTCGTTAATGCCTCTTAGTCAAACTCGGCTCGCCTAACTCCACTTTGTATATGCCACCTTGGTAATATCTCTTTGTATAATGCCACCTTGCCTATTCCCTCTTCGCCAAACTCTGCTTCGCGAACTACCTCCTCGCATTTGCCAGCTCGCAAATGCCAGATTCTGCCGAGCTGGAACCCTTTCTTAACAACTCATATTAAACCAGCTCGCAAATGAACTAAAAACATCCAAACTCTCTGATTCTTTTTGTCGCTCAAAATAGACACTCAGAGGTCCAACATATCTAAAATTCAAATCAAACTGATAACTACACAAACTATGGTGAATTTCTAAAATTCACCATGACTTTACTGCCCAAAATTTATCTGAACTAGCCTGATTAATTCCACTCTTTACTGAGCTATACTTATCCAATTCCCCTGAAATTTTACATCCAACAACATAACACATAAAAAAATATTTCTCATGTTTACACTTTTGACTCATTCAGCCTCAATCATTTCCAGGAAAATTAAACATTCTTAGATTCCTGTAGAAAATAATGAATCAGACAAGTTCTGGTCAAGGAGGTATATCTCTATACACACACAAAATTTTACAGAACCATTTTACAGACCTGAAGATGAGATATAGATCTACAATTTTTATGTTTTACACTTTATCAAATTATTTCTTTAAAATCATAAAATCAGCCTTACAAAATCCTCCCTGCATACAGAAATTTTAAATTCCTCAAAACATTTCTATATTTTCAATTAATTTAACAAACATACAATTATTAAAATAAAATAAAAGAAAATGACAGATATTACAATACAATTTTAAAAGAAAATTTTGCAATCCTACATAAGTTAACACTAGCTCCGTTTGTGTATTATATGAAAATGGACGAGTTATTTTAAAAATTATAAATTTATGGAGGAATTCGTGACAAAATTGATTAGTATTTCCATCTAAAGACAAAAAATTTAATTATTCTTTTTATTCCTTAACAAAGCAAGAAATAAAACAAAGTTATGGTAAAACACAAATTATGTAATGATCAAATTAATTTTGCCAGTAGTTAAATTTTTTTCTACTTCTTCAATTTTTTTAAAATTTTTTATTTTGAATATTTTTATTATTTAAAAATTTAATTTTTAAATATAATTTATTATTATTAAAAAATATAAAATGCACTCCACATTAACTTCGTTAACTCCACCTTTGACAAACAGACCCTAAATTAAGCTAAAATTAAATTTTAAGAGAGTGATTGGATAAAAAAAAAAAAAAAAATTTAGCACCCACATTAATTTTTTGTATAGGGTTAATTATTTATAAATATGGAACTTCAATTTTTTGTATTTTACTATTTTAGTGTCTAAATAATTTTTTTTTGTTCAATTAAATATATGAATTTTCTAAAAGTGTATCATAATAATTTTTCTAACCGATTTATGCTTACTTGAGTGTTGATTAGACACTATAGGTCATACTTTTTATTGTCAGGTTAGATTTGCATAGAGAAAATAAAGTAAAAAGATCAACATGCGCATGCAAGACCAAAATGATATTTCCTCTTGGCTCTGCAACTTTTTGTTTTCAACCCCTCTTTCTCTTCCTCAGAAGCATAACCAGCATTATCTCTTTCAATTCTCATTCTCATCTAAACTTAAATGGTGTGTTTTTGACATAAAAGGAGAACAAGAAGTATCTTATACAAAATACAGTTCTAAAAATAAAAATCCATATTCAACTATAAATTTTATGAATTCAAATACATATTTCAAATTAACAAAATACCAAAAATTTTTCCTAAAAAAACACAAAATTAACCTCTAATTTGGTCCCTCCAAATCGCCTAATCCACTATTTCAAGCCTCAACTTTCGAAACTCCCTCTTGAAACTTCTTAGGCAATTCTTCAATCAGTTCCTTAGCCTCCTTCAAACACTCAATACTAAAGCCATAAAACCTTAGCACCAATCGATTCCTTTTCGCCCCTCTTTTGGTCGCCACCACCACCACCACCTCAGTTATCTTTAAAATTAATATCAAGGCAAGCAACAAGATCAAGAAAGAAAAGTCAAAGCCTTCACGAGCACTGTCAAACTAATACCAAAGAGGAATATCTTTTCATAAATTGAAGGGGGCAAAACATCCTCAAGAACCCTTTACGGTGGAGATGGGACAGCGGTGGGTGAGGGTGAAGAAGGAGAAATTGGAGCGGAGAGAGAATTCGATGGAGAATTGCTTTGTGGGGAAAGTGTAGCCATCTGTTGCTGTGTTTTCTCTCTTATGAACTATTGAAAGAATGAAAGAGAGAGGAAGTGAGGTTTGGAGAAGAATGATAGGCTATTTGTTGCCTCCGTCTCTCTCTTTGAACTCATTGGAAATGATTTAAATGGCGATGAAAATAGAAATAGCGAGTTGTTTACGTGAGTTAACTCAGGCTTTAGAGAAAAGTTGGGTTAGAGATGATTGAAATACCTTCTGGTGTAGTTGGGTTTGTAAATTCATTAAAGGAAGATAGTGTAAGGGTTTTCAATTAACTTTTTGTTTTAACCTTAATATGATGGACTGATGTAGATAATTAAATGTATCACACAATACTGATTATGCACTCTAGTGAGTTTCAACCGATCAGAATCACTACAATGATACATTTTTAAAAAATTTAATCACTTGATTGAATAAAAAGATTATTCAAACACTAAAATAACAAAATATAAAAAGTTTAGGTGACAAATTTATAATTAAACCTTTTGTATATAATACATTCCCAAAATTATTGAAAAACAACTACCCACAAATAAAAGAAAATAAATATAGAAAAAAAAAAATGAAGAACGAAAAAGGAGGGTAGGTAGAATATCATTCTCACCGACCTTTGCATCATCATCATATACACAATAGCAACCACGTTGATATTTGGGCAAATAAACCACAAGTGCTGAAATAGTAACTCATGAATGCTTACGTCTTTAGCGTTTATGTAAGATTGGTTGGTTTCCACATTTACTTGCTACTTGAAATTTCAACGTCACAACTTTCTCAAAAAGTAATATACCAAAATGCCCACATAAATATCATGGTGCTTTATTTATTTATTTTTGCAATCGTATAATATAATATCACATATCAACATTCAAACATGACACAAATTACTAAATCCTTGTACAGTAAAATCTCTATAAATTAATAGTAAATAAATTAATAATATTTATTATATAATAATTTTTTACAACCTCAATTTTAATTAATAAATTAAATTAATACTCAATTAATTAATATATTTTTTAATTAATATAATTCATGAATTCTAATAATATTAATTTATAGAAATTTTACTATATATATATATATTCTAATTGGCATTTTAAATAAAAAAAATTTAACTCTGAAGATAACTTTAATATATTATTAATAAATAAAAAATTCATTGATTAATATAACATTTTATTTATTTATTTGGCTTTTTTTAATTATATGATATTTGAGATTATTTTTATACATGAATTAATTATTAAATATATATCTATTCAATTCAATTAAATAAATTTAGGAGAAAGAAAAAATTTCTTTAAAATAAGAAAGTAATTATAAGATGGGAAACCACCCTAGAAAATGAAAATGGTAAAAAGCTTGTAGTCCTTGCCCAATAATAGAATAACAAAGCAAAGCCCCTCATAAATAGGGAATAGGTAGAACCTTCTCTCAAAGAAAAATGTAACAAATGGAAATCAACCACGTAGAGTGGGGTAAAGAAGGAATAGACATTGAAATCAACAACGTAGAGTGGGGTAAAGAAGGAATAGACAATCTCTGAAAAAGCATGAAATTATATTATTAAGTTCCATATTCAAAGCAGCCATGGAAAAAAAAAATAGAGAAATAGAAGAGAAGATAGAAGAAGAAGAAGAAATCACATGGGGTTTAGGAAATACACTTTTTCCAACCCTCGTGCCTTTGCTGTAATAATGTTTTCACACACACGTTTTTGCCTCAAACGATGCATCAAACCCACCTCCAAGGCTCCAACCTAACCCATCGTTTTAGGGTATGGCAATGGGCTTGGGTCCACGCAAGATAATTTACTAAAACTCAAGCTCAAAACTTCATAGATTTACAACAAAATTTTAATTTAACCACCTGAAAGTTGATAACCCCACAAGAAAAGTCGAGAAAGGTGAAAAAAGAAAAGGTACCCAAGATGCTGTCAAGCACCATAGAAAGAGATGGCAGTTATATAAAGATAGTGGCACTAACATAACCAAAGCATTCAAAGAAACAAGCACAATAACCAGACCTTACCACTACCAATTGACAAATATCCCTATAGAATTGCAAATCCCTGCCATAACTGACTTAAAAATTATTGATGGTTGACTAATATTCTTATAAAATTATCAAAGCGTTTCTAATGATGTTTAATACTTCCAACTTCGCAAGAAGTATAAATGACCTATCACATACAGCTTTCCCCTTGCAATTTTGCGGTGCTAATTAACACTAATAAAAAAAAAAAGAGCATATGTTAAGAAGAAACACAAGATGAACGCTGAAATGTAGAGTTCTTGCATTAGAGAGAAAGAAGGATGAGGAAAGACTTCTGATATTTATATTTATAAATATTAAATAGTTGACCCCAATGCCACTATAATCAGATAAATATATATCAGAGATACAGAGTTTTGTAACTGAAAAAAAATAACTAGTTCATCTCATTTATCCTGTATTCTTTCATCAGTTTCAGAATTTTCCATTTTCTTTTCAAAACCCAGAAACAACTTTTACATCAATTAAGCAACCACACGAGTAAGAAACCCACAAACAGAAAACTGAAAACAAACTAGACATTGGCATTAAACTCATGTTAAAGTAGCAGCTTCCCTTTTTCGCTGCCACTGCTGTATGCATTCAAGCAAAAGCATTAGAACTGTGAAAGGGTTAATGGTTCTGCTGTGTTAAAGCTTCACCAACTTCCTCCAGGAATGGAAGGTAAACTAAAAATTAACCTCCATTTGCTCTAAATCCCTAACCGGAAAACTGAGCTCCAACTTCCTAGTTGGATTCTGTATTTAGAGTATAAAGATTCATTCAGGCCTAGTTTGAACCTGTGAATGGTTATGCTCAATTTACAGATTAACAGAGGCATGTCTCGAAGTCCAAAAAATGACTTCAAGTCCTACTTAGCAACTTCTAATGGGTTAGCAAATCAAAACTAGCTAGTGATATAAACAATTGCCCTAATTCAATCCTACCCTTAGTTAGACCTCCATCTTCCAGATCAGGTTATCAGTGCTACTATCATGTTGTTTCTCTAGTGCTGCAACTTTTGCCCGATGTGCCGCTAATGCCATCGCACTCTTTCCTCTTTCATCCTGAGGGAGCTCACAAGCTTCACTGATGGACCCAGATCTTAAGTCTGCTGGCGGGATAAAACAGTCAACTGAAAGCCCTGGAATGTTGAATGCAACCTCCTCAATAGTCCAAGCTTCCTCCATCTTTGTCTTGGTATGGCTCATTGCTATCTCACCAAATCTGTAAAGGGTCACCACAGAGCGACCTGAGTGTGCAATCATGATCCCTTCAACAGGTCTATAATCATCAAGGAATGAATTAATTGTGGTTTCCCAGTAAACTGCATCGCCGCCATTAGATTGGATGCGGGTCAGATGTGAATCTTCCATATGAACAAGGAGACCAGTCTTTTGGCTGAAGTAGCCAAATAGGACATGCCTTATGATCTCCGCTGGGCCTTCACTCCTAGCCTTGAGTGTTTGAGGATCAGCACATAGCTTTAGTATAAAGCAATCCTCACCATTGATCTTCTTCTCTCCTATGCACCTTGCATAAGCAAACATACTAGCTGTAGTTCTCGGATCAAGACCCTGAAATAGAAAAAAAAGCTCAATGTTCAGAAATAAGAAAACAACTAACATGAAATCAATATATAAAACCCAAGTACAAGAAGAATTAACATGCAAAACCTCACCTGAAGAGCACGGCGCAATGGTCTAACTGGCCCTTTTGCAGTATGGGCACCAAGCCATGGTGTGTGCCTCCAAACAAGTCTGCCATTGCAGCCAGCATGAACCTTACTGCCACCAACAGCGAGCTCAACATACCACATGTCAGGATTCATCTGCCAAAGCACAAACCCACCAGATTCAGCACTCCTAGAACTACTCCGGCTCTTCACAACCTTCGTAGGTGTTTCATATTCCGAAGCTATCATCTTAACCTTTCCCATTGCATATGCATTTCTAATGGAGTTCTGTAGCTTCTGCCCACCAGAGGCCGCTGTGTACTGCTGCAATATGTACTGAGCAGAGGAAGTTTCCTGCAATAATATTTCTCTTAAAAGACCAAATATTTTAATTCTTTTTGTTTTTTGTTTTTACTGAATTTCAAGCATTTATTTCAGCAATGACCCATTTGCAGAACAGAAAAATTAGGTTTTATGTCCACATTTGTAAAAAAGCCGAGCATCAATTCTGCCAGCTAGCAACAACCCATTTCAAACTATTAAGCAAACAATCAATAGTTTTTATTCTGCGAACTTTTGATCTGTTTGTTGGTGGAGAAAAACAAAACAAAACATTAAATCTCAAATTTATCAATAATTTGGAGAAGAATTTTACTCAGGACATTCTGGCCATTTATTTCTTTATTTCCCTTTTTTACTCCATTTTCTCACCAACCAATCAGAAAATTAACAAAAAAGGAAAAGCAAAAGAAAGATAAATAATCCCATGGATCTAAGATTCTTTAAATATAATGATTCTTAGGCATCCAATGACTTCACCAAATCACGATTTTATAAATGTACCCAGAAAAAAAAAAGTTGAAAATCTAAACTACCAAAAGTATCAAACAATAAAAGACTCCAAAAATCTACTACTTTTGGTAAATAAAATCCCATCCAGACTCTCCATAGAAATTAATGTATGCAAGTAAAACATTGTTCAAGTGAAAAAAAAAAATCAACAAAATTAAGTAAAAAAAAAGTTTCCAAAAACAAAACCCATTTTTTCTTTCTTTGATTAAACCCCTACAGATCTTCAGAAATTCAAAGAAACAAGAAACAGAAACTCTATGCAATGGCACTGAGAGAGGGAGAGAGAAAAGAGAGAAAATTACAATGGGCGTGTCTTTGATACTAAGGTGAGGCAAAGGGTCCAAGGTGCTAACGTGCACGGGAGCCAAGGGTGCACCCATGACACCAAGAAGCAACCTCAGATCAGACCTCCGACAAGCCATACTCGAAACCGACGGTGTTCTCGTTAACTGCCCTTTCATCCATTGTCCAATACCCGAACCGACCCGTTTCGACTCCGATTCACTTCCATCCGGATCCGGACCTTCAATCAACGGCGTTAAAGTCTCACCCACAACAGGCTTCAAGCTTCCCGATCTCGCAACCAACTGTTCGGGTTGTGCCGCATAGGGATTACAATGACTGCTGCCGTTGCTCTTCTTTCTCCGAAGTAGACCCGATATTGGAGAAACGGTTCGGGCTGGACTATTGGAGCGAGAACGAGAAGGGGAGAGACCACGAACAACTTCTTCTTTAAGAGCAGCGAAGAACCCTTGTTTCTTTTCCATTGTTATGCGTGAAAAATGGAAAAAATAAAGAAAAAGAGAGAGAGATTATGAGAAGAGTGGGCTAAAGATTTTTGATATTTATGGTTTTTTAGGCTCTCAGAAAATGTGAAAAGGCGAGATTGAGAGAAGAGAGTTTAATAGTGAAGCTGTGAAGTTCCTTCATAAAGAAAGAGAAAGAGAAAGAGAAAGAGAGAGAAAAAAGAAAAGGGTTTGAAGAGACTGTGATGAAAGAGTGTGAGTGAGCTTTTTTAAGTGAAAAATGAAGGTTTTTGCTTTGAGATAGAGAGAGAGAGAGGGAAGTACAGCTGAAGTCGAAACGAGAAGGAAGTGATATAAAGGGAGAAATTGAGAAAAATAGTTTTATTATTATTGTAAATATGAAATTAATATATGTATATATTATATTAAAAGTGAATTTCTTTGGAGGATATAAATATATTAATAGGTTTAAAGGAGATTCAGATGAGTTAGAATTTTAGTATTTTCCTCTCAATATTATCTTAAAAACTTCTATCTGTTAATAGATATAATTTTTGTTTGTAATTAAAAAAATCAATTTCAATTTTCAAATAATGGATAATTATATGGGTGTTTGATTTAATATTCAAGAGATAATTTATATATATATATATATATATATTTTTAACTCTCAAACAGTTAATATAATCGGTTTGATTATAATCAATTTGAATAAATCAAAAATAGAGTTATTATAATTGGTTTGATAAATTAAAAAATTATCCTAAACATTTTAAACTTTTTTCCAATTTTAAAATTTAATCTATTTTACAAATTTGATTAATATTTAAAATGGAGTCATATAAAAATTGAAGTCATTAAAAAAAATAAAAAAAAAAATAATTTAATCAATTTAAATCTAATTTCTTTAACTCTCTAATGATTAATTTTCTGATTCATCTTTAATAATATTCGTCAGCTAATATTACTAGTCATCACTTAGGATACAAACTAAAAAAACTAAGAATTGACAATAAATAAGGGAAATAAATAATTATCATATATTTGAAAAATAAAATCAACATCTCCAACAAAAAATAATAAGAAGAAGAAGAAGAAAATTCACTAATATACAAAAATAAATTTATTGCAATATATACATAGAGAGAGAGAAAATCACTTGTTGTACAGTACAACAGAAAAATTGAACAATTATCAAAAATTAAAATATATATATATATATATATATATTCTTTGAAAAATTATATACCCTTCAATCAATTTAGTGCTTCGTACATAGTAAGTTATAAATGGGTGCAACAAAAGATATTGCCAGTGATAACTATCTTTTAGTGATTATTATAACAATAAATTGCATCATTATACAATTTATTTCAGAATTTAAGTAAGTTATTGATGGCATAACAAATTTTTTACATTGCATTCTTTTTTTAAGCATAAATTATTATTAATTTTTAAATTTTAATTTAAATTATAAATCCATTTTTATATTTGAAAAATATATTAAAATATTTTCTATATAATAATAATAATAATAATAATAATTTATTTTTATGTTAAAAACATTATACATAATGAAAGTTACTTTTTAAAGGTCATATTTATTGAAATATTACCATGAAGTTCATATTCACAATATTCAAAAGAAATTATCCAAAATAGAAAACTATATTAAATTCATAGAATATTTAAATTATTTTTAAAATTAAAATTTTTAAATTCTCAAATTGATTCGATCTGAATTAAATGTAATTGAAAGTTTTACATCTTATTTAGTTGTAAAAAATAAAACATATTTTTCATTAAATTATTTAAAAAAATAAAAAAAATGAAATTTGGTGTTTAATTATATATTTTTTTAAAAAAATTGAAAATAATTTTTAAAATTTTTCAAAATTATATTATATTATGAAAAATTACTTTAAGACTAAAACTTTCTAATCTCTAAATTCATTCCAACTAAATTAAAATTTAGTTGGCACAGCTTATGAAAATAACTTTTTATATGGGGAAAAGTTCTATTTCAAAAAGTAATAATTTTAAAAGTAATTAACTGTATATTTGTATTTGATAAAATATAATATAAAAGCTGCTTATAAACTAATAATAGGTAGATTTGTCCATTAATTTTTTAAAATCAGCTACGCGTTTAATCTAAAATTCTGAAAAATTTTAATTTTTAACTTATCTAAAAAGATAAATTTTAGCTATCCAAATAATTATTTTTATTAATTCTGATATTTACCAAACACTGAGCCAAAATCAGCTTTTCACCCTCAAAAATTACTTTTTTCTTTCTAAATGTAATGCCAAACGAGCACTAAATGTAATTGAAATCTTAAATTTCTGGATCAAATTGTTTTGGAAATTTTGTCTAATTGTCAATGTTAGTTCCTCAAAATTTTAGCATGATTATGGTTTTTTTAAGATTATTCATTTACATAAATGGTCCCTTCAATAAAATGGACATGTAATTTCAGTTTTCATTTTCAATATTATAATTTATGATATATGTATATAAATATAAACCCAAACATATAACTACCCTGAAAAATAAAGGCAAAGAACATGGTGGGGCCTGAGCCTATCAAAAGAATGAAATCAAACCAACAAATTGAGATTTGTTTTTTTTTTTTCTTTTGACCGTTTGATGCTCTGCTTCGGCATTTAACAGTTCATTAAGCTGGCTTTGTATAAGCATATTTATATGATTATTATTCAAAGATAATTTTGCACGTGCGGCACGTGGGGTCCACTCTGTATGTATACATTCTTTTGCCGAACAAATTCCTGCCAAAAGAAAAAGGGAAGAAAAAAAATAAAATTACAGAAATTATTAATTAAAAAGATAAAAAAAGAAAAAGGCAGCCAAATTGAAGAGCCATGTTGAGTAAATTCCAAGTTAGGTTTTTATATATAAAATAGATCTGAAAACATGCTCATAAATTATTTAAAGTGGGAAAAAAATTTATATATACGAACTCTAATAAATTTTGAAATTAAAACTATCTTGTGTTGAGTATAGAATTCTCCAATTTTATATTTTTATTAAAAAGTCTTATTTTAATTACATTCTCTATTTTATTAATAATTAATTAATATATTCAATTCGATATGGTATTATGAAACTAATTTATAATTAAAATAAAACATTTAATTTTATCAATTTGAAAAATTTTTCACTTCTAAATGGCTTATGTAAACATATATTTTATTATTTATAAAAAGTTTAGATAGGCAAAAGTTATATATTTCCATATCTAATAAGAGGAAGGAGTAAAGAAAACAAAAGAGGGGACAACAGTTTGTCAATTTGTTTTGAATTCAATTAAAATTTTAAAATCCAAAATAATTGGATATAAATTTTAAAAATCGAATTAAATTGAATTAAAATTTTATAAAATTAATTAAACCGACATATTTCAGTTTAAGTTATTTCATTTTTTTAACTAAAATAAAAAATATATTTTTAATATATATACAAATAAATATAAAATATATATATATATTTTAGTTATTTGGTTAATTTAGATTTTTATTGAAAAATCGAATCGAAATAAATAAATTAAAATTTATAAAAATTAAATCAAACTAAAATTGAAATTTAAATGGAATCGAATTAAACTGTCTGAATTAGTTTCTGTTTGATTCAATTTTTAATTGATCCAATTTTTCTCACTGTAGAAATATTTTTTAATTTTATTATCAATGAAAATTAAAATTAAATATAATTAGTAAAATATTATTACTAATTTTTATAAAATTTTACACTTAAATATATCATATAAACACATTTTTTTTTTAAAAAAAACAAAGTTTTTAAAATAAATAAATATCAGCATAGCCACGTGAGAAAAAAAATTTAGTATATCTTCTTATTTGCCTATAATAATAATAATAATAATAATAATAATAATAATAATAATATGTTTTTCAACGGTACTCAAGTAGTTAATTATTTTCTCTGAAAAAATTATTATAGTACCAAAAACTTAAGAAATCTATTTTAATTATAAATTAACATAAAATTTATAGTTCCTTTATCACTAACCGCAATATTAATTAATAGATCGGCGGCACTAATGAATGGGTGATAATGATGATGATAGCTACAATTATCTAACGACAATGGTGTGTTGGTTGCTGTCAAATGTAGATATTGATGGTTAGACATGTAAAAGCATATAATTAAAAAAAAAAAATGAATTTTATTTTGAGGAATAAATTTTTTATTATAAATTAAAATGATTGTTTAGCAACATTAGTATAAATTTAAAAATATGGTTTTGAAGGTTTTTTTTGATGTGTGTATATATATATTTGACACACTTATTTTAATTTTTAGTACTCCCATTTTTATTGAAATTAGCTATAATACTTTTATTTTATTCTTTATTTCATCACAACTGCTATTTATATTTTTTATTTAAAAAATGATAATAAAGATTATATTTATCAAATTATTTTTTATATTCATCAAAGTTATTTTAATTTAGTTTATATATAAAATACTTGTAATTTATAATTATATATTGAATATTTTTACTATCATGCAGTATTAATATTATAAATTTTTAAATTTAAATAATTAATTTACATGAAATTATTATTTTAAAATTTAATTAATATTATTTTAATAATTTACTTATAAATTTGAATAAAAATTTTAATTTTAATTTTTTAATTACTAATAAAAATTTATTAAGCTAAATATTTTATATAAGATTCAATATTTTATTTATAAAAATATTATATAATAT
The DNA here is from genome assembly GCA_948193065.1 of Aleurites moluccanus. NCBI lineage: Eukaryota > Viridiplantae > Streptophyta > Magnoliopsida > Malpighiales > Euphorbiaceae > Aleurites > Aleurites moluccanus. The sequence continues at coordinate 56,980 of CANXYC010974777.1, forward strand.
TAATTTAATTATTTTTCGATTCAATTTTCATTCGACTCTTATTTAATTTTTGACCTATAATATTCTATTTTTATTAATTTTAAAATCAGATTGGGTCTAAAAACTTTGTTATTACTAAACATATAATATAATCTACTTTAATTATAATAAAAAAAAGGAATGAACGTGTCAGAAATTAAAAGAGAAGAGACTCAATATTATTACTCTATAAATGTAGTTGTTTGTTATTATTTTTATTTTATTTTATTAAAAATATAGCCAATTTAGAATAGATTGAAATTCGAATTTCATTTTAAAATTGTTTTGTAATATAGTTTAATTAAAAGTCAATTCTTTCATATTTAATCTTTTGCCAAAAGGCACAAAACCTAAATTTCTTCCAATTCTATATGAAATTAATATTTAATAGACATACTAAGAGGTATATTCAATTAGATTTTTAAAACTTTTTATAAATTTAAAAAATTTGGGTGTATTCAATTCAGATTTTTAAAAATTATGTGAAAGTAATGTGATATTCAATTAAAATTTTTAAATATTTTAAAAAATGTTGTAGAACTGAAAGGGTATTCAATCAAAACTTTTATAGAGTTTTTAAAAATCTATCAGTATTCAAAAAATTGTTATTTTTAAAGATTTTAAATGACTTTTTATGTGTTAATATTAACAAAATTCTATTTCACTTATTCTCAAGATTTTAGATGACTTTTATTTTTTATATATTGATAGGAGAAATAATCAAATCAAATTAAACCAAATCAAACCAAACCAAATTAAAAAACTATTGAAAATAATATTCATTTTTTAAAATCATTCATTTGAAAATATTTATATGTTGTATACTCGGACTTATATTGACAATATATTTTTTATTTTTTTGAAAAAATATTGTCAATAGGAGTAACAATTTATTATTCATATGAATTCAAATTAGAAATCTTGATTTTTTTTGTAAATATCAAAGTAGCTATTACAAATCAATTAAAATTTATAAAAGTCTATTTATATCTACAAAATAAAAGTCTGCAAAAGTCATTCATAAAGTCATAAATTTTGTAAAAATCATTATAAATTCATGAAACTCTACAAAAGTCATTCACTTAAAAAAGTCTATAAAAGTCATTAATTCTCTTTATTCAATACACAAAGAGTAAATCCAAACCAATAAGTTATCCCTCTTATTCTATTTATTATCAATTTATCACTAGATGATAATATTATATGGAGCAAAATTCTTCCCCAAAGTGGAGCATTGATTTATTAGTAATACATTGACGAAAACTAATGCCCTTTTGTTCTCTGAGTAGAACTCTTCCCTTAGCCTAGTGCCCTTCCTTTAGCTTTATGCTCTTTCTTCTACTTGTTTTAGGTTCTCCTGTTGCTTCTTTTACTTTCCTTCTCGTCTTTTCTCTGTTTCTTATTTTTGTCTCTCTAGTTGTTTTTGTTTGTTTTTTTTTCTTCAGTTTGAGTTTTTAGATGGGTATCATTGTTCTTTCCTTCCAATAAGTTTTTGCATGAATGAGTTAGGTCTAGGACTTTTTCTGTTTTTCTCCATTTAGGTCTATCGTCTGTTAGCTTTTTCTAGGTCTTGTTTGGTTTTGTCCGGTATGAGTAATAGTGAGTCAGTTCTTAATGTCCTTATTTGAAAAACAAATCTCTCAACTGCCAGGATGTGGTGATGGAATTAAATGTTAATAAGGAAGAGCAGGATAATCATAGGTTAGTTTTGACAGGCAAAATTATGGCATTCAGAACCTATACAGTCAATTACCTTAAGCCTATTGTAACACCTCAGCTTAGCCTGAACCAAATCCATATAGAGATCTTCGGGGGGAGATTTTTAATTTCTTTATATTGTTATGCTTATATATATATTTATGCATGAAATTGGTATTTATGCATGTTATTTGAATTAGTTCTA
>CANXYC010974841.1:0-13012 GCA_948193065.1 Aleurites moluccanus
AGCCTTTAAAGCACTTTTACATATGTAAAACTTTCTAAAACATGCATAAACATTCCATTCAAGCATAAACATGCATATTACATACAATTTTCAAACAATGCAAACATCTCTTAAGTTTGCCCCTTTAAAACTTAAGTTCTAAGCCTTTAAACTGGGGTGTTACATTGGTAAAAGATCTAAAATTAATTATCCAATCCATGAAAAGGAAGTCTTAGTGGTTAAAAATGGTATAAAAGCCTTTTACATCTTCCGGCTCCTAAGAGGTTTGTAATTAGAACAGATTCAAGCTATGTAAGAGGATTTATGAATCTGAATCTTAAAGAGGCTAGGCAAACTAGAGTTTTAAGATTGCAAGAATGGTTTAGCTATTACAGGTTTGATATTGAATATATTCCTTTTGATAAAAATGTAATAGCTGATTCTCTTTCTCGTGAATTGTCTAATTTTACAATGGACCCTACTGCCAAAAATAAGCTATGTTGGATCTGTAAAAGGGAGGGTCACACTCGAAAACAATGCACAAAGAAAGTTGATAAAGGGAAAAAGGATCCCAAGAGCGATAGCTTTGGTTCTTCATGAACGAAAAGAAAAACTGTAGCATCGAAAGATGTTATATGTTGGATATGTAAATCCGAAGGACATATCGCTACAGAGTGTTCTAAGAAGAAGCCAGCAAGTTCAAAAGAAAGGGTTAGCCCAAAAGGGGTTAACAAAAAGCCCACGGAGAAATCCTTGATTCAAAAGAACAAAGAGAAAAATCCTATGGGGCCCAAAGTGCGAGTCCCTGAAGATTTTTACGAAAAAATAGCCAAAAAATTGGGCCTTACTCCTGACCAAGGAAAAAGATTCAGAGAAGAACTTCATCAAAAGGATGAAAGGTGATGAGGCCGCTATGGGAAGGCAACAATGCCTAACTCCTTCACAGGAGGGCAGCCATGATGGCTCAAAAAAGGCTAGTGGAAATGCCAGTGAAACTTCAATGGTCCCAAACTAAAAGGCTAGTGAAAGTGCCAAGGAATCTAGAGTTCTAAACCCAAAGGCTTCTGAAAGTGCCAGCAAATAGTTAAAAGTTCCAAATCAAACTCCTTTACAGGAGGAGAGTTGTAAAAACTCTGGTGATTTGTCAAATCACAAACACAAGGTTAGTGGAAAGGCCAGTGAATCTTCACAGATTCCAAACCAAACTCGTAAAGAGGATAAATCTGAAAAAAGCTTTGAGGATGAGATTCCTAATTGTGATGATTTAAATTAGGATATTATTTTTGGAACAACTGAATTCGAAAAACAGAAAATTCAACAATCTCTTAAGGAAGTCACAATGAAAGAATCTGAAAATGAATCTGATGACATTCATAAAGAATTCATGAAAATCATGAAGGTAGATAACCCTAAGGTTTCAAACATCTGCAAGGATGAAAATGCCTGGTACTTTATTAAGTACAATTATGGTCTTTCAAAAGAAGGATCTATGTTGTGTTCTGGATTGCATGGAGGATTAGCCAAAAGAAACTTCAAGCAACTATAACACTTTGCAGATAAAGTTATTTCATATATTTCTTATTTAGAAAAACAACTTGAGATCCGCAAAAAGGATGAAGAAGATTTCCTTCAGTTAGTAATGGAAAGAGATAGACTTTTTGATGAAATGAGTTCATACATTTCGCCATAAGTGGCCTATACCAGAAAAATTAAGAAAATAGACTTGATAGATCATTCTCTCAAAGGGTGTTCTATGCTACACCCATACATCCATTGGCAAGGATATGAAGGTCTAAATCTGAGAATTTCCTCAGAAATGACAAAAGATAGTCTCCGCTACACAGATGCAAGACTGACAGAGATTATTGAGATCAATAGAAATGATAAAAATCTGTATAAATTACTTCCAAATATTGTGCAGGAATCCTTAGAGTTCTTGAGTTCAGACTTAAGAATAATTACCAGTTATATTATTAGCACAATTATGGATTGTGGTGAGAATGGAACTGTTCGTTATCCTTATCAAATTTGGGATCTTCGTCCTGTTATGGCTAAAGAATTTGTTAAGCCACAGAAGGTTAATAATCATAACTTAAATTTTTACCATGTATAAAGAAAACAAGATTATTACCCAAGCTGTGAGAATTGAAAATTTCAAAGCTAGCTTGAAGAAGGCAATCTATGCAAGTAATTACGTCATTCTCAGAGATGGTAAAGTATTTGTTACATTTTGGTTCCAATATACTCCCATTACAAGAGTATTGTCCATGATTAAGGGACGAGAAGAAGCGAAAAAATTATTTCTGAGACTAGTGGATTTAGATCCAAGTCTGGATTTCCAACCTGAAATCATAAAGGTCTGGAAGAAGGTTGCTCAGTTCAGAAAGCAACGTGTTGCAGAAGAAATGGCTATGGGTTATGCAGAACTAAGAGAAAACATGGATGCCCCAGTCAGTAACTCACAGATAGAGTGACCAAAAACGTCATCTATGACGTCAGCCTCAGCGTGATAATCGAGGAATTGCTTTTCAGAAGTAACTACAAATATTAAAGAACTACAGACCAAAGGAGCTTTAAAATTTATGGTCCTGATGAAAAGAACTTATCCCCAAATAAAGACTGACTTCTTAGCTATAAAATTTAATTAGTCTTTGTCTTTATTTAATTATTGTAATGAACACAGCTGGAAAACAGTACTAAAGGCACTAACTGTCCATTTAGTTTTGAAATGTAGTAAAGCTGGCATACTATTACAGCTGCCTATCTTAATTATTGTACTATTTTTCTTTTAAGCTGACAAACAGTAATACAGACACCAGCTTAGTTTGTAAAAAGTCTATATATACCTCTTCAGCTTATTGAATAAAGAAGTGAAATTAAATACAGAGTTTATTTAAAGAATAATCTTTGTCAAGTCTTTATCTGTATGATAATTTTGCTTCTATATACCTTTCATCCTTCAAAATGGTCTGATATCCAGGAGTGTTGCAGTAAGACCTAACAAAGAAAGTGCAGTAAGTCATATCCTCCATATCTCTCTGAAGATATTGCTGGTGACTAGCTTGGAAGGAAGGCTAAGGCTGTTGCAGAAGCTTAATGGACCCGGTCTATAAAGGTATCTATTATAAATATTTTAATTTTATAATTAAACGTTTATGTCTTCCAACCGATCTGCTAATAACAATTGGCTTAGAGGTCTAGCTTTAACTCAAGTTAGGAGGGAAGAGTTGAGTGCCAGTCTTAGACTGCAAGATCCTTTCTTTGCTTTATATGAATAAAGAATAAGAGAATTACCTGTTGCTATAGAAAGAATTGAAAGACTTGAAAAGCCTAATAAAAGAGATTTTGAACTTAAAAATTTTTTAGACCAAGAACTTGAATTTAATAATTTTTATTATTTAGAAAGGCTTGGTGCTTTTGCACGTTTATTGGATGACCAATAATTTTTCAGGTTGCTCGTATCCTGATTGTCATCACCTAGATCAAGGTGTAGGCAAGGATCCAGTAATAGGATTATTAAATTCTATTATAGATCGGTTAGACTCTTTAAATAATTTTATAGATAAATTATTCAAAAATTTAGAAGAGTTGACTCTTAGACAGAGTGAATTTGAGGATTTTTTTTCCTTGAAAACAAAGGCCCTTTAGGACTTTTTGCTAGCTCTCATTATCACAACTAGTATAAAAAGCTGAAAGAAATCAGAAATAAAAGAAAAACCATTTGAAGATCTTTAGGAGTAGCTCTCTGTAATTCTGCCTATGAACAAGATTAATTGGAGAGATGGCAGACTCACTTGAATGGTATCAGAGCCTAAAGGGGGGAGGGGGTTTGGATTTCTTTGAAAAAAGAATAGGACTTTGGGGAGTTAAAATAGAAATAACAATAGTTTTGAACAGATAAGGACTGCCAGTGAAACTAAGTTAAAAGTCTAAGGATTTTTGTGTTACGTTTTAAAGATTAAGGACGATAATGAGCATTAATCAATACTTCAAGGACAACCAGTGAAATGATCACAAATCTTTAGAATTCTTGAAATCAGACTCAATAATAATTACTAGTTATATTATTAGCACAATTATGGATTGTGGTGAGGATGGAACTGTTCGTTATCCTTATCAAATTTGGGATATCCGTCCTATTATGGCTAAGGAATTTGTTGACTCACAGAAAGTTAATAATCATAACTTAAATTTTTTATTTTAACATGTATAAAGAAAACAAGATTATTTCCTAAGTTGTGAGAATTGAGAATTTCAAAGCTAGCCTGGAGAAGGCAATCTATGCAAGTAATTATGTCATTCTCGGAGATGGTAAAGTATTTGTTACTATCTGGTCTCAATGTACTCCCATTACAAGAGTATTGTCCATGATTAAAGGACGAGAAGAAGCACAAAAATAATTTCTGAGACTAGTGGATTTAGATCCAAGTCTAGATTTCCAACCTGAAACCATGAAGGTCTGGAAGAAGGTTGCTCAGTTCAGAGAGCAACGTGTTGTAGAAGAGATGACTAGGGATTATGCAAAATTAAGAGAAAGCATGGATGCCCCAGTCAGCAACTCACAGATGGAGTGACAAAAAATGGCATCCATGACGTCAGCCTCAGCGTGATAAATGAGGAATTGATTTTCAGGAGTAACTGCAGATATTAAAGTATTGTCGGCCAAAGTAGCTTTAAAATTTATAGTCCCGATGAAAAGAACTTATCTCCAGATAAGGACTGACTCCTTAGCTGTAAATTAAAGCAATCATTGTTTTTATTTAATTATTGTATTGAATATAGTTGGAAAACAGTACCAGAGGCACCAGCTGTCCATTTATTTTTATAGTTTTGTAAAGCTGACATACTATCCCAGCTACCTATCTTAATTATTGTTCTATGTTAATTATTTTTCTTTTGAGCTGGCAAACAGTAATACAGACACCAGCTTTATTTGTAAAAAATCTATATATATCTCTTCAGCTTGTTGAAGAAGGGGAGTGAAATAAAATACAGAGTTTCTTTAATAATAATCTTTTTCAAGTCTGTATCTGTATAATAATTTTGCTTCTATATACCTTTATCCTTCAAAACGGTCTGACATCCAAAAGTGTTGCAGTAAGACCTAGCCAAGGAAGGGCAGTAAGTCATATCCTCCATACCTCTCTGAAGGTATTGCTGGTGATGAGATTGGAAAGAGGGCTGAAGTTGTTGCGAAAGCTTAATGGACTCGGTCTACAAAGGTATATATATTATAAATGTTTTAAGTTTATGTTTAAACGTTTACGTCTTCCAACCGATCTGCTAATAAAAATTAGATTAGAGGTCTAGCTTTAACTCAACTTAAGAGGGAAGAGTTGAGTGCCAGTCTTTGACTACATAATCCTTTCTTTTCTTTGTATGAACAAAGAATAAAAAAATTACCTGTTGCTATAGGAATGATTGAAAGACTTGAGAGGCCTAATAGAAAAAATATTGAACTTAAAAATTTTCTAGATAAAAAACTTGAATTTAGTAATTTTCATTATCTAGAAAGGCTTGGTACTTTTGCACGGTTATTGGATGACCAAAAATTTTTCGGGTTGCTCTTATTTCGATTGTTATCACCTAAATCACGGTGTAGGCAAGGATCCAGTAATAAGGTTATTAAATTTTATTATAGATCGTGTAGACTCTCTAAATAATTCTATAGACAAACTGTTTAAGAATTTAGAAGAGTTAACTCTTAGACAGAATGAGTTTGATTATTTTTTTCCTCGAAAATAAAGGCCCTTTGGGTTTTGTTGTCAGATCTTGCTATCACAATGAGTATAAAAAGCTGAAAGAAATTAGAAATAAAAGAAAAATCTTTTGAAGATCTTTAGGAGTAGCTCTTTATAATTTTGTCTCTTAACAGACTGATTAGAGAGATAGCATGCTTACTTTGAATGGAATCAGAGTCTAGTTATAAATAAAAAGGGGAGTTTTGGATTTCTTTGAAGAGAGAAAAAGACTTTGAAGGGTTAAATTAGAAATAAAAATAATTTTGGGCAGTTAAAGATTATCAATAAAAATAAGATGAAATTCTCAGAATTTTCGTATTGCGTTTTAAAAATTAAAAATTATAATGTACATTAGTTAATATTTTAAAAATTACCAGTAAAATTATCTCATTTGTAAGGGCTACTAGAGTCTAGACGTACTACTGTCTGTTCTCTCTCTTTCTATAATAGTTAAGAGATCATGACTAATGAGATTTTGAATTTTAATATTTGTTTCTATGTTCCCATTATATGCCAACTCACAAAACTTTAATAGGTAAATCATAAACAAAAGTTTCCATATAAATAAATATATAATTATATGTATTTAATACATGTACTTTGTCCTTTTTTCACTATCTACTAGATTATATTTTTCTTTTCTATATACATATATATATATCCATGCACATCCAATTATTGTAATTATAATGCCTAACACTATTAACAACAACATATATTCATTTATTATTTCCTTTATACTGTTATTTTCTGTATTCATTGAATAGATTGTTATATGCTAAATTATTAGAGTCAATTTGAATATTATCATAATAAAATTTAAGATATAATCATGATTTTATTATTTAATTTATATATATATATGTTATGCTTATTTTAAATATATAAATAATAAATATTAAATTATATATATATATATATATATTAATTTAATTATTTTCTATTTAATTTTGATTTAATTATCTGTTAAACTTCTGACCCTTAATTATCTATCATCAAATCAATTGGATCCAATATCAAAACATTGATCTTGCATTTGCCATGGATATATATATATATATATATATATTGGCTCAATATGTCTTTTGTCCCTTAAATTTGTCACTAATTTTAATTTTTAATTAAATTAATTCAAAATTTGAACCTAATAAATTAAATTTATCGAGTATCTAATTATTCTAGTGAACAAAATACATAATATTCACGCATAAAAATATTTAAAATGTCTAAAATATTATTTTCTAGTTTTATTTTAATTACAAAATATTATTTTATTATTAAAATTAAATAATATAATATTTTTTTTATTTCTCTCTCATCTCAATTACCAAGCCATCATCTATCTCCTTTTTTCTTTTTCTTTTTTTTTTTCTTTTTTCTTTTCAAACACTAAACAAATGACAAAAACCAAGATCTATTTACCATGCATATCTCTTGATTTTGATCTCAATTTTCCTCCAAAATAAAAAATCCTTTATTATTACAGCAGCCAAATAACCATGACGAGCTGCCAAGTGCAACTTAGTGTTGGAAAAAATTATTTATTGGTGGACCCAATAATTATGATCTAAAATAAAATAAATAATTTAAAAATAATAATGTATAATATTTTAACATGGTTTAATACAATAAAACTTATGCCCACATAAAATTTCTGTGTCTTTCACTAGTGAGTGATAAAATACAATATAAGAAATTAAAAATATCCCTTGAGTTATTTAAAAATATCCCTTGAATTATTCTAACTTAAATATATAATATCAAATACACTCTTACTCACAATAACTAGAAGAATATACTCTCAACTTTCTCTAAAATACTTAGAGAAAATACAAGGAATATTTTCCTCATCCTTTGAGTATTTAGCTATCAAAAATACATATATCATACTCAAACTTATTATACTCAAGTTGATTTTGTATATACCTAAAATAAGAGAACCTTCAATTTTTTCTCACCGTTTTGAAACTTCCATGCATGGCCTTTTTGTAGGCATGCATAACACCCATTTGTCAACACAAATTGGTTGATAGTTCACCTAGAAAATTAAAGTACCTATTTTAGTGCTGACTTATATACAACAGCTCCCTTTTTTATTTTTTTTCTTTCTTTTGCATATGATGGTGAACCATCTATGTTGAAAGGACCCATACCAATAATCTCCCCCTTCCTACAACATGGAGGGTCAAGCTCAACACTCAACTGTATTTTCTTAACAGTTTTACCCTTGAACTTGAGCCTCAACAATCTCAATCTACATATGGCATCCACTATTAGCCTTTTATAAATCCTCTAGTTACACATACCCAAGTCATAACTGACTTGCATAACGCGACCAATACCATGTGTAACCTCAACCAGTAAATATCACTTGATCCATGGAGAATAATATAATCTCTCCAAATTTATTCATGTGCAGCCTTTAAGGGTCTTGTTCACCACCCCTATTTCTAGGAGATTGGTGAACAAAATATACTAGCTTAATAAGCTTCTTCATACTCCACCATTACTAGGGAAGTCTCATCATCTCTTGTTTCTTGTCCTTATCTTTTCCCTTAGGACAATTCTTCTTGATGTGTCAGAATTCTTTACGTTTGAAGCATTGAAAGTCATCCAAATGTTTGTTTTTGGATTTAGACCTTCCATTCCTTGAACCTCCTTCTCATGTGATTGTCCTCTCCGATCTTGAGAAGCTAATGCTTTTCAACTTCTTTATCATCTTTTGATTTATTCTAGAGATATGAGATATCAACGTTTCCTGTGCTTGACTTAAGGTTATCTCATCATTTTCCTATAAGATTGTTTGCATATATTGCTCATATGAATCAGGAAGTGAGGAAAGCAATACAATTGCCTTTTCCTCACCATCAATTTTAATTTCAACTTTTTAAGTTAACTAAAGATACCCATAAACTCGTTCAAATGCTTTACTAGATTCCTCGTTTCCCGCAATTTTAATCAATATAATATTCTTTTCAAAAGTAACTTGTTGGTCAAACCTTTTGTAAGATAAGGGCTTTCCAACTTCTACAAGATGCTAGCCGGACGCATCATTAATAATATTTTTTTGTAATGTTATTAGCAATGCAAAGACGTATTGTTCTCACACAACTTAATTTTTTCAAGCTCTTCCCATTCATCATCGATCATTCTCTCAGGTTTTTCCTTCTCTTTTCCCATTAACACTTTCATGTATCACTATTTGTTGAATAAGGATATCTTTTACCCTTCTTTACCACAATGTGGAACTGCCTTTTCCATCAAATTTTTACATGGAAAAATTAGAGCTTGATATGATGACCAATTTGCTATAGTACACCGTTAGTATTCACACGTACAAAAACTAGTTTCATAAATATTTACTACAGTGATATGCTCTAATACCAGTTGTTGTGAAAAATTATTTATTGGTGAGCCCAACAATTAGGATATAAAACAAAAAAATAAAAATAATTTGAGAATAACACACGATATTTTAACGTTTTTTAGCACCTTAAAGTCTAAGTCCATAAATAGTTTCAATGTCTTACATTAATAAATGATAAAATACAATATAAAAAAGTATAAATTTTCTCTCAATTTTCAATATCAAGTATATTCCCCTCATAATCCGAAAAATATACTCTCAATTTTCTCTAAAATACCTATAGTACATATAATGAATATTTTTCTTACCCTTTGAGTATTTACCTACCCAAAAATACTTAAGTTACACTCTAACTTACTATACTCGAGTTGATTTTGTATATACCTAAAATAAGAGACGCCCTCTCAATTTTTCCTTACTGTTGAGCTTTTTAACTCTCGGTATTTTGAGCCTTTCATGCATGACCTTTTATGGAAACACCAATTTGTCAACATAAATTATTGGTAGTTCCCCTAGCAAATTAAAGCACCGATTTCGGTGCTGACTTATATATAACGATTCCTTGTTTTTTTTCTTTTGCATATATGGTGAACCATCCATGTTGGACCAATCTATACCACCCATGTTGGAGGGACCCATATCAATACTCAGTGTCGTTATGATGCCTAGTCACTTGATGGATAAAACTAGGGTTGGAGCTGATGATGTTGAGGATGGCGATAATGTTGGAGAAGGTTTTGCGACAGGGTTTTTGCTTTGCAACAACCCATCTATTTACTAGAAGGAAAAAAAAATCTTCAAGAAAACAAAGTGAAGTATCTTAGGTATATTCGCAACCAGAATAAAAGTAACAATAGTAAGAGTTAATTGCTTTAACGTCCTTGTATTTTTTAAATTATATTAAAATATTCCTGTGTTTTTTAAATTATATTAAAACATCCATGCATTTTAATTCCATTAAACAACGATATCATTCCGTTCACTTTTTTCAATTTTTCCATCAGTCATAATGCCAAATCAAATTTTACTTAAATTATTTATTTTAATACCAAAATATCCCTATATTTATCCACCTCATAACCACACCCATCTTCTTCTTCTTCATTTTTCATAACCACACCCATTTTTTAAAGACCAAAGAGACAGAGATGAATTTAGGGAAAGAAAAAGAAGAAAACATCAAATTAACCCTGAAAATCTTACAATGAAACGTCATTATCACTTTATCTTCTTTCTCATTCCATTAATATTCACAATATTACCTATGAAATATTAGTTGATTGTGTACCTACATTTGGCTGCCGCATAGGGTGGAAGTCTCCTCCCACAATTACTGCAAAATCTGAAATTAAAAGAGTCACACCACTATCAACAATAAAGAAGAAGAATTCCTGCTTGTTGTCATATTTGTCATCATTTGCAATGACGGCTGCGGCGTTAGTGCTAGTGAGAGAGGAGCAATAGAAACTTCTAGAGGGATGAATCAGTTTCCATGCCCTAAAACCGCCATCGCCGCCGCTTGCGATTGATAGTTTTACTCTTTCTAGCCTCCCTCCGATAACAACAGCAACAACTAAAGTAGCACGTTGATAGGATGAGGAAGAGCAACGATGAAGTGCTTAGGAGCTCGCCATTTTAGTGTCATTCGAGTGGTATTGGTGGAGTAAAAAATTCTTGGGCATTACGAATTTTATTTTGGCTATTTATTTGTTTGATAATTTAGCAAAAATCATTTACTGGTTTGAAGGATTTTATTCGTTTGAGAAGGAAAAAGTTTGATAATTTCTTTATCTGGTTGATGTAATTCTTAATGCATATTCTAAATTTCATTTTGGTGATGAATTAAATTTCTATTTTTAACTTTTGGATTTGAATTTTCTATGGTTGGTGGTGGTGGTGGTGGTGGTGGTGGTGGTGGTCTATATTGAAGATGAAAATTTTGGTGGGTGAGGATGAAATCAAAAGAGTGGCTTTGAATGAAAATTAAAATGAAAATGAGGGGTATTATGAACTTTTTATATGAATTTAACAGATTTGTTAACAGAAAAACTTTTAATTTTAACGAAATAAAAATATATAGATATTTTAGTATAATTTTAAAAATACATAAATGTTTTAATATAATATGAAAAAATATATGGACGTCAAAGTAATTAATCCTAATAATAATTACAGATACGCTTCTCTTCTAGATTCACTAACAAAGAAAAAAAAAAGATTTATTATTCAAAAAAACGAAAATCTCCAAAATTCAATACATAACAAGAAACAAACTATCAAAAAGAATCGATCTTGGTTTTGAAAAACAGTACCTACCTTCTTCAATTGGGAAGGCCATGTTTCTTGAAATTTTGTAACATCATAGGTTTCAATTTATTTTATTTTATACACATGTATTTTTCAGGTACGTCCAATTTGTTTACACAAAAGGCAAGTGGTGCTTAGAAGATATGAATCTAGAAGTTGAAGTATTTAATAAGTTTCAATAAAAGTTGAAGGCGACTTAAGATTTTTTCATAAAATATCAGAAATGAAATGCATTTTGCCAATTAATTTTGGCACATAACAACTGCACCTCCCCAGTCTTCCTCGAGTAAACTTTTGTATAATATCCTGAAGCAGTTTATATGTAGATCGACATTATGGTATAAATCACACACAAAGCACAAAAAATATGATTCCCCATGCACATGGGATAAAAACAATTATTTTCAAGCAAAATAAATGTTTATATATAGGCACGAGCTAATAATAATATTACAATTTATCGAATAATAACAACTCCTCTCCTAATCTCAAGAACTTGAGGTACTAAACTGCTGATTAGCCAACAACCTTATCCAAGGGCCGTTGCAGTTTCAGTGTATCATATTTGGTCAGATCTTATCGGATATAATGTGATGTAATCAAATAAAAAAAATTTAATGAAATAATAAACTATAAATTCAACAAAATAGTGAATTTTAAAAAACAATATTTCATTATAATCTACTAAACACGCACTGCGTTCATCATGAATAATAAAAATAAGCATTAACTTTGATAGGTCATGGTTTTCCTTTATAAAAGCAGTCATGAGATAAAAGTTTGATATTACATAATAGAAAGAAACATCACCTTTCCTTTCAAAATGAAAAGCTTCACCTCCAACACAAACAGAAATTTCAGTAGTTTCTTTATTTTCAATGGCAACTTGTTATCCAGTTCTTGACAACTTTCTATAGTGCCTTCCTAGTCATATTCAACCCTTTAAACCAGTCTATGAAGCCATCTATACCCCATCCCATTCCTCTTTCCAATCTGTTTTGCAAGCTTATATTCAAAACTACAGACTTCTGACCCCCCTAACACCCCGAAACCAGTTGCTATCACAACTGCCTGCATGAATCACATGTCCAAGCAACTGTTATTTGTGCAAAGTCCGATGGCTTACAAACTGGGAGTGGTGGCTGTAGATAGAGGGTTCTTGAGGTAATTAAAAGAGAAACAATGTTATAAGTGAGCGGTATACTGAAAAGAGATAGACAGAGCGTGAGAGAAAGAGTGGGCCATCTTAATTAATGAATTCAAGGCAAGGAGGCAGGTGAGAGTAAAGAGAAGTAAACGGTTTCTGCAGTTATACACCAAGTTACAAGAAGAGATGTGTAACACGTACAGCTATAATATAAGGAGAGAATAATAAGAAATTTGTAGCCTGCACAGTTATGATTTGGTTTATGAGATAAATCTCTATATTCAGTATAAGCAAAAATTGTCCGTAGGTGGAATGGGGAGAGAAGAAGAAATATATATATATATATATATATATATATATATATATATATATATATATATATAGATATATATTTTATTTAGATAAATAATTTTTTTTTATTTGTCTATATGTATGACACAATTGTGACAGAGTGTCAAGAGTGGGTCTAAA